>QQBE01000006.1:1550368-1804990 GCA_011316235.1 Mycothermus thermophilus
TGGGAGGGGCTCAGTGGCCCTGCCGTCGAACCAGAGGATAGCCGAGCGGTCGGCTAGCCAGGCCCTTACCCAGAGGACCAGCCACCGTGGGTAGCCTAGCTCTCTGAGGGTGGCTAGTAGCCTGGTATGGTTTACTGTATCGAAGGCCCCTGAAATGTCTAGCTGGAGGAGGGAGGCGGTAGCCTTCTGCCTCCAGGCCTCCTGAACCTGGGCCACCACTAGCCGTATTGCCAGTTCCGTAGATCTATGGGCCCTGTTGCCCATCTGCTCCTCGGGTAGTAGGTCGTTCGCTTCGGCTGCTTCGGTGACCCTCTTCGCCACTATAGCCTCTATAACCTTCCCGATGGTAGGTAGCAAGGCTATAGGTCTGTAGCCTGCGGGGGTCCGGTACGTGGCCGGGGGCTTTCCGGGCTTCTGGAGCACCACAGTCTTGGCGGCTTTGAACCTCGGGGGGAACCATCCTAGCCGGAGGCATCCTGTGGCTAGGACTGCTAGAACGCGGGCTAGTGGCCGGCCACAGGCTTTCAGAAGGCCTGTGGGCAGAAGGTCCTCCCCTGGGGCCTTCCAGGGAGCGGTCTCCTGTAGGGCCTTGAGGATATCCTCAGGGGTGACCTGTTGCCTGATCTCGAAGCTGCTAGGCCACTCGTGGGTGAGGGCAGGGTCCTGGATATCTGAAAGGTCGGCTGGTGGGTTGGGGAAGAATCGGCCGGCTAGGGCTTGGGCTTTGGCCTCGAAGGTCGTTAGATCGGGGCCCCCGTAGGGGTCCCTGAGGGCCGGTAGCTTCGGGGGGTCTACAGGGGCAAAGCTTTTCAGCCTAGCCCAGCGCTCGAGCTTCCAGAGGAGGGCTTGATTGTCCTAAGCCTCCCGGAGGGTTGCCCTCCACTTAGCTGTTTTAGAGGCTCGTATAGCCTTAGAGAGTGCTTTAGAAGCCCTGTTGAGCTCTGAACGGGCCTCGGGGGTCGTAACCGCCCTAGCCTTACGGCGTAGGTCTCGGATCTCGGGGGACCACCACGGGGCTTGGAAGCCTCGGTTTGGCTTTCTTCTAGGCGTGGAGCTTTCAGCGATTGCCTGTAGCTCTTCTATCAGTTGATCAAACGCCTCTTTTAGGCCCTGGGGGGTCTTAGCCTTCCTAGCGAGTTCTCCTGTCCTCAGGCCCATTTTCAGGGGTAGGTTTTTAGCTTCGGCTTCCACCCTCTTCTTGTCCATCATCCCCCAAGACCACCCAGGCGGCCGGGTGGCCCGAGTTAAAGATATTAACCTATATTTTAAGAAATTAAGCTATACTATTAAAGATTTTAATATTTTACCGTTAAATTTATAGAATATAGACAAGATAGGTTATATACTTAGTGTTCTATATGGGAAAATACAGATCCTAGTAGTAAGGGGCGGAAAACAGGACCCTAAAGTTAGTTATTACTCTCTACTATCCTATTTAAATACCTTTACTTACTACTCTTAAAAGCCATTAATTCTAAACTTTAATAACTAAGAATCAATAACTTTAATCGGTTACAGGAGTATAGTAAGTAGGGTAATTCCTGCCTACTATATCTTTAAATACCTGTCTAGCGATAACTAGGACTATAAGTCCCTTGACCCTCAAGCCTGTTTTTCCGTCTCCGAGAATAGCTTTAGCTCTAGAGAGTATATATTAGATTAGATCCGCTACTTTAACCTTTTTTCGTAGGAGGCAGTCTTCGAAGAAAAGAAGATTTCTCTTAACAAATAGTTTAGATATAACTACTACGGCTACTCCTATAAAGATAATAAAGCCGACGTCTAGCCTAATTCTATATTATTAGAGGACTTCCTATATAACCGAACTCCTCCTAAGAAGTAAATTTACTGTCTTTTAATTTTTAATAACTTCTCTAGCTACTATTCCCTCGATCTATACAAATATTGTATATAATTCGATATTATTTTAGTGTTTTTACTACCTTACTCTTTATACTTCCTATAACCGATAGACCTCGGTATCTTCTAACTATTAAAATAAGCCTACTAGTTATAGCTCTATAATTATATCTACTAAAGAAATATTATTTATACCCGGAAAGATTTTATCGAGGGATTTTATTAGTATTAGTTAATTAGCTTCTCTATATACTATATTATAAATAGGTTCGATAATACCGGTATCCATTTAAGGTCCCATCGAGCCCTATACCGTTATCCTAAAAAATCCGGATGGGAGATATTTTTTCGCTCGCTCGCATCTCAGCCGCAACGCAGGCAAAACGCCCAAAACTACCACCAATCGAAAGCTCTCGAAAAACCCTAACCAGCCATACCAACCGCAACCGCGCGCGACCCGTTGCGCGGGCGTGGAGGGCAGTGGAAAGTCGGGAAATTCGAGTGTGGCCGACTGGCGGTCAGACTCCTCGCCCCTTACGCACGGACCACCCCGCACACGTGACCCAGCGCGCCACCCCCGCCAACGCCACCTGTGGCTACCGGGCTAATGGAAGCCGACGCTCCCCCCCCGGCGGCTCAGGGGGAGGCAGCGGCCCGAGCCAGCCCGCCCCCCCGATCAACCCAGCCAACCCAGCCGACCCAGCCCCGGGCCCCGAAGCCTCAGAAGACCCCCCCCACCCCGAGGGAGATGCAGGACCTCTGGAACAGCCTACTAGCCCTGGTACCGGCTACACTCCAAGGCACCGGCAGGAGCATCGCCAATAAGATCAAGGAGGCCTACAGGGCTATGGGAAAGGCCCCCGAGAGCCCTACCCTACACCCGACCGGCCTACCTGAACAGGACCTACGGAAGCTTATCGCCGAGGAGGTCAAAAAGGCCGTAGGGGAGGCCAACCGCCAGAAACCCCCTACCAGGACCTGGGCTGACGTAGTGGCCGGAGGGCCCCCAGGGGAACTCCCGGCCCCCCAGAAGGTGGTCCCCCCCCGCGCGGCCCGCGAACTTACTGTTCGGGGGGCGGAAATGCCGGCCGACCTAGCTGCGAGAACCCCTGCCCAGGTGGTCCAGGCAGTCAATCAGGCTGCGGGCAAGGCAGGCGCAGCCCTAGCAGCTAGAAGGCTCCCCAGCGGGGATATTATCCTTACATTCAGCGACCCGGCTACTAAACAGTGGTTCTCAGCTAACCGGGAGAAGTGGCTTCAAGAGGCATTCGGCCCGCAGGCCCGGGAAGCAACGAGGACCTTCGCAGTCTTCGTGAAAGGGGTCCACCGCAGGGACCTAGAAGGCGTTACAGCAGCTGAATTCCAGCGGGAGCTAGGCTTCCGAAGCGTTGACAACGTTGCAATCGAGCTTCCGAAAGCTAAGGGCTATACCAGGGCTAAGGTGCNGGGGGGGCGGGCTGGCTCGGGCCGCTGCCTCCCCCTGAGCCGCCGGGGGGGGAGCGTCGGCTTCCATTAGCCCGGTAGCCACAGGTGGCGTTGGCGGGGGTGGCGCGCTGGGTCACGTGTGCGGGGTGGTCCGTGCGTAAGGGGCGAGGAGTCTGACCGCCAGTCGGCCACACTCGAATTTCCCGACTTTCCACTGCCCTCCACGCCCGCGCAACGGGTCGCGCGCGGTTGCGGTTGGTATGGCTGGTTAGGGTTTTTCGAGAGCTTTCGATTGGTGGTAGTTTTGGGCGTTTTGCCTGCGTTGCGGCTGAGATGCGAGCGAGCGAAAAAATATCTCCCATCCGGATTTTTTAGGATAACGGTATAGGGCTCCCCTGCTACCCCATCAAACCGTTTCAGATGGTTATTGCGGAGAGGAAAAGCACAGGAAATATCGACTATGTGCTAGGAGGAATGGTCAAAGTGACCCAAAGTCAGTCAAAGTCGTGAAAACATAGGGCATCTCGAAGCTGGTTGTCTGTCTTACCTCGTTGCCCAAGTCAGAGGCTGGGCACCCTGTGGTAAGGGCAAAAATATCCGAGCTGGTGGTGAACTGGGAAGGATTTGTGGTTCCGAAGAAGGTATTGCGAAGAGGAAATCCAAGGTTGACAGGATAAAAACCTCTAACAATTTCATCATGCCCTTAAGGTTCTTGTCGCTGCTTGCCGGGCTGCGGCAGGTTCCAGGACCTAGTTGAGTCCATCATCTTAGCTTCAGGAGAAAGCAGACAGTTCCGCCGAGAGCATCTAAGGGTGAGACCATCTCCGCACCAAACCAATGGTACGCATTGTGCTGAAAAGGGCATGAGGTCTGGGACAAGGAGAGACAGCCACTCAAAGATTGCGAAGGATAGAGGTATACATATCAGACGCTGATTGACACCAGGCGCAGCGTGAGAGCCAGCAAGGTGTAGAACAGTGAGTTGCTCGGTGTTGCCAAGAGCCCCAAGAGAGTAGCAGGCCTGTTACACAAGCATGGTGGCAATATATCAACCTAGCCATGAGGTGTTAAGAATACGCCACAATGTAGATTTTGACATCGTTTGGGACTTTTGTTAGAATACTATGCCACCTTCTGGACATAGAATGTAACATAACTCGCGTGGTTAAATGTCGTAGGACAGTGAGTAGCAAATCAGCTACATGTCGTTTTGGGCACCGAATATGTGATATTCTTGAATGGCTGTTCAATGTTCCACGGATCCCAAGGATTGGCCACGGATCTGTTACAATCCAAGCACCTGACGGTTGACCTTTTATTGATTTTCAGTCGTGCTGCAGGAAGGAACAGGTCTTAGTCCCGGGATGCCGCATGAGACAAAGTAGAAGAGAAAAAGGTAATTACATCCAACATAGAGCTCTGCTCACTCACTGCACCTGGCCTCACCATAAGAAAGCAAGGCACGTGCCCTTCACCCCTTCATTGACCCCAGCCTGCTCGCGTTCCCAGTCTTCACCATCATGCCGGCTTCCAGCGGAACTGGACCTTGCGACAATCCTCAGTGAGCTGCGGCCAGGGGTTCACCGTCAGGTACACGTATCCGGTACAGTAATACCAGTTAACGAGGTGAGTAGCGCCATCAGCAAAGCAGTGCAAATACCCGTTGGCACCCTCAAGGCAGTTGATGACCCGGTCCTTCCGCTCCGTAACATCGACCTCGTCATCGCCCATCCAAGTAACCCAGGAACTGGTCCTACTGGGATAAGCGCCACCGTATGCCCAAAGGTGCACGCTAGGCTGATCGCGGAGATGGACCAGTCCGCTGGGCTCGACAACGATCTCCGGACCCACGGTGGTGTTGAAGGTTAGGTATCCCCAAGCATCACGGTAGACGTACCACCAATTGGTGCCATCCACCTCCTCAGCGATCAGGGGGGTATAGTTGAGAGTTGGAGTGGGTGTGGTGGTGACCGTAACGGTTGTGGTACTTGTGGTCAGTTTGGTGCTGGTGGATGTGAAAACGGTCGTGGTGGATTTCTGGATGGGTGACGGTGCTGGTTTCAACAACTGTTTCGGTCGGGGCGGAGGCCGGCCCGGACACGTATTCGGTCGCCGTAACAGTGCCGGTGCTGGTTGCATCAGTGACAGCCACGGTAACAGTCACGTCACCCACAGCAGTGATGCAAGAGCAAGCCGACGAGAACTGCTCGTAGTCCGTGCAACTGGCTGCAGGGAGATTGGTGCTGGTAGGGACCTCGCTGATGGCAGAGGTTGTGGAGGTCCGGGCACGGCAAGCGCTCTTCTTCTTCTTCTTCTTCTGCTTCTTCTTGGAGTCCCGTTTCGTCACAGGTGTAGAACCGGCAGTGAAGGTTAAGGTCGAGGTCTGAACGACAGTCGAGGTTGAGGTCGCGACAGCGTGAAGAGAAGTCCACGCGGTGGTGGTTGCGTAGGCAGTATTGGTAGTAGTGCTGGGAGTGACGATGATATCGGTATACGACTCAGTCTTGGTCGTAGTATGCACGAGAGAATCGACCGTACTGAAATCGTTAGCCACGTGCTCCGGTTGGGGCTCTTTAATATCTGCTCACTGGGTGATGGTGCTTGGAGCGCCAAAAGCTGCGGTGCAAGCTTCATAGTACACAGCCGGTTGGTTGTCAAGGAGACCGGCCACCTGCTCGAGGCAAGTGTTCATCGTGCACAGCGGGTTAACGCTGGCCAGAGGCGCCAAAGCCACCATGATGAGCAGTCAGGTTAAGGAACGGACGTGAGCTGAGCCACAGAAAAAACGAGGGGAGGCGCGATGTCCAACAACTCTTGCGAGGTGGCCGTTCTTCCTTTTAACCTCATCCTGTTCCCATTATTTCGATTCACATCTGCTTGAGGCATCCAACTCTATCCTGGATGCTCTCGTCGTCGAGCTTGGCCGAATTGAAGAGGACTAATTGATGGTTTCGCTCCATCTCCACTATGCTCAAGGGGTCGGTACTGTGATTGGCGATGGCCGGGTCGACCACCTGGACGCTGATACCATGCTGCCTATGTAGCCAAGACAGCTGGACAGGTGAGGACGACATTGGGTGGATCGTTGACCTCCAGTTCGCTGTGTCAAGCTGTTGAGATAGCCTGATGGGAAATGGGGACTCGATGACCAGAATTAAGGGCAAATGCCCAGGGTCAAATTGACGGTCAGAAGCGACTTGTCTTGATTTCATCACACAAACTAAGAGACAAAGTCGATACAGCGATGGGCGCATAGCCGGGTCATGCTGCTTCAAGCTGATTGCCCAAGCTTATGCCCCGAAACCCTCTCGAAGGGTCCAAAATTTAGAAGACGACATTGATCCCACGTGTAATGTTGACTGTAAACTCATTCATATCCTCATCCATCATCGACCTCTGCTTACAAGTGGTCGGATTGCACATCATGCACCACGCACAGCTCAAGACTAGTGGAGTGTAGCCTTGTAGAGCCCCAAACAACAAACAGGCCAGCAGTGCGGCTTTTGAGGACGACAATGCGACGTTGAGATTGTCAAGGAAGAAGCTTAAAATAGATCACTGCAAAACCGAATGTGACGAGCAGTCAGGGAAGTCTTGTGCGTGATGTTGTTACTCCAGTGACAGAGCATTAAGTTGAACAAGACATAACGTTGGGTTGGTGCCAGGAGAACAAATGTATCGAGGGACAGGCCCTTAGAACTCGGTCGCATAAACACAAAGGAACCTCGAAGTATAGCATCGTAAGTCTTGTGAAGAGTCCAACGATTGCAATTCCAAAATCAACATGCATCTGAGCTCCTGTGGTTGCGCACCGACTGGAGATCTTCGGAGCGTGAGCCGGACGCCGGAGATCTCCACTCTCTGAGTCCGGTCCGGGTCGGGCAGAGTACCACCGGAGTTGGACTCTTCCGAGCAATGGGATCATCCGGTCTGTCAGCTCCAAGTTTGCTTTTTGCTGCTTGACGGCTCGTTCCATTTCAATGATGGCAATTGCGATCAATTCTCCCAGCAAGCAGTAGCTCATTCACGTCTGGTAGGTCCGAACCCATTTCATTGAAACTGCTTGTGGGAGGCACAATCAGAGCCACACACGGTACCTGTACCTCGTTTCCTTTAGTCGGGAAGCTACATTGAGAGGAAGAGCCTACCTGGCATAATACAGCTCTTGAGAATTGCGCTGACCATAAGTTATCATCAACCCCTCAACCCGACCAGCAACAAAGCCAACTCGCGTCTTGACATCAAGTCATCACAGCAACACTCAAGAATATTGATCATTCATCATGGCTTCCTACCCGTCTTTCGATCCATCCAGCTTGTTCCGCGTGGACGGCATGGTCGCCGTTATCACCGGCGGGGGCACAGGTATTCAGCCATACATTTCACCCACATCCCTCTTTTTATGATCTGACCGTGTCACCCTTTCTAGGTATTGGTCTCGCAATGGCGGCAGCCCTGGCGAGCAATGGCGCCAAGCGCGTCTACATCCTTGGACGGCGATACGACGTACTTCTCAGCGCCGTCAAGCTCTATCCCGACGTCTTCTACCCGATCCAATGCGATGTCACTTCTCACGAGTCTCTGCGCGCAGCAATCGATGCTGTGACGGCCAACTCTGGATACATCAACCTTTTGATAGTCAACAGTGGTGCTGGAGGTCCGTCCTTCGGCTGGGATCCGTCCAAACCGCTCACCGAGGTCTGGGAGAAGCTGTTCCCCATGGATGATGCCGCTGGCCAGGAACTCATGGACGGAATGAACCAAACCTTCAATGTGAACACCACGGCTGCGTTCTTCACCATGGCAGCCTTCCTGGACCTTTTGGAGAAGGGAAACAAGCATGCTGTTGGTCAAATCCCACCTTCTGAGGGTGAAGTCGTGTTTGGTGCCCCAGCCCAGCCGGATAGCGATGTTCCATCCATCCAAAGCCAGATCATTGTCACGGGCAGCATTGCTGCGTACAGCCGGAGCTATCTCTCATCCCCGGCATATGCGGCAAGCAAGGCGGCTGTCGTGCACCTCGCTAAACAAGCAAGCTCGGGTCTGGCCCGGTATGGAATCCGGGTAAACGCTCTGGCCCCTGGATGTGAGTGACATCAATGACGTTGAAACTTGAAACCTGAGCTGACACTTCGTATTAGTGTTCCCGTCAGAACTGGCTCAACGCTTGATCGCCGATCGCGACCCCAGCAAGGAGCCTCCCGACCACCCAAAATTTCAGCCATCGCGCCGGTTTGGGGGTGATGAAGAGATGGCAGGAACTGTCTTGTATCTGTCCAGCCGGGCCGGGTCCTATTGCAATGGCACAATCCTTGTAATGGACGGTGGGCGCTTGAGCGTCATGCCTTCATCATACTAGCTGCAAAAAACGCGGTATGTGAAGTAGAACAAGCGATTAGTTTCCTAGCGAAATAGTTGATCCCAACGAATACACTTTTTTACATGCCCGCGCCAGCGACCTCCTCTTGAGCACCCTTTCCTGACTCATCAGCCGGCTTCAAGTTGCTCTTCGCCGGACCCTGCACGCAGATGCCTTCCTTGGAGAAACGACTGCCATGAACAGGACAGTCGAAGCTCTTCTCGGTCTCGTTCCAGGTCACAACACCCTGCATGTGCGGGCAGAGAGCGCTATACTTGTGCACCTTGCCGTTTTCATCCTTGTACACGGCCAGCGGCTTGCTCGTTTTCTGCGTCTCGTTAGTTAGACTGACCGTTTCTCGGATCGGTTTGCTGATGCTCAAATACTCACGGTGTTCAGCAATGCTCCGCAACCTAGACCCAGTTGTCCGATATCCTCAATGTCCGTCGACAGAAGCCTGGCATACTGCAGGTTGATCTGAACGTCATGCTTGATCATGGACGGCAGGGTCTTGATAATGCTCCCGAGTCTCTTGGGGCTGTACAAGCTGGCCCAGTCATTCTGTTTGCCGTCGATCTCGTCGGCAATGAGTCGGCCCGCCAAAACACCGTGCGTCAGCCCGTCGCCCGAGTCGCCTGTAACGATGTACACGCGCTCCTGTCCGGGGTTCTTGCCGATGTATGCCACAAAGTCCACTGGCTCTTGGATTTGTCCGCTCCAGCGGTAATCCACGGTCCCAGCCTGGGGGAAACGCTCGCGCGTCCAGGTCTCCAGCTCCTGGAACCTCTCCGCCGATGCGGGCTCCTGCCCAACCGCGTGGTCGCAACCGCCCACGATCAGGTAGTCATCCTTCTCATCGCATGCCGTCAGTCTGACGTATTTGTACTCATCAGCTGTGTCGTAGATGAAGCAGTCCTCAACACTACCCCGCGGCACGCGGATGGCGATGCAATAGCTGCGCTCGGGCGACAGCTCCGCGATGATGGAAAGCTTCTGGAGAGGGACGTTGGTAGCTTCAACCGCGTGCTCGGCATGCACGATGTGTCCGTCCTCAGTCTTGATCTTGACGCGCTTGTGGCCCATGCCGAGAAGTTCCACGCCCTGCTCTTGGATGGAGCTGACCCGACTGTGGGTGTAGCCCTGGAAGTTGGGCTGCTTCTTGAGCCAGGAGAGGATGCCTGCCACGTAGCGCGTGGGGTGGAAGGCGGCCTGCTGGTCGACGACCATGCCGCCGCGCTGGTCGGGTTTGCCTTTCCAGCCGGGGACGGTGAGGTGTTCCTGTGCAGAGTTAGACTCAAGTCTTGGAATACTAGGGCTTGGACACTCACATCAAACGCCGCCTGAAGCCCCAACTTTCTCTGCAGCTCAGCTTCCTCCTTCAACTCCTTCAGATCCTGGTCATGCTCCTTGGTGCCAACCTTGTGCTGGCTGACGGTGTACGCCTTGACGCGACGATACTCGCAATCGATTCCCAACTCCTCGGCGATCTCACCCACTCTTGCGATTGCCCACGAGTGCGCCTGGGCTGCCCTGCTAGCCCCATCTTGACCATGCTTTTTTGCAATATCGATGTACCCGTCATCGAGATCACTCGTCAAGTGGCCGCTGGTGCGGCCAGTCTCACCCGAAACCGCATCGCGCGCCTCGAGCATGACGACATTGTGCCCGCGTCTGACCAGCTCGAAGGCAACGTGGGTGCCGGCAATGCCGCTCCCTATGACGCACACATGAGTGGAAAGCTCCTTATCGAGAGCTGGGAAGGTGGGGATCTTGTCATAGGGCTGTTTGAAGGTCCAGACCGAGTCGGTTGAGCCCGAGGTGTGCTGGAAGGTAGAGGGGTCGGTTGCCATGATAGCGGTTGTCTTGAACAAACGGGTTGCAATGAGGGGTTTGAAAGCGGCCTTGAAGGTAGTAGATTTATGAGGGACGAAAGTTTGCTGGAGATGTTGTCGAGTCCCTGAACAATTGTTGGAGAACAACCGGTTTGTAGACTTGGACCCCACAGATCTGGTGACGTCAGAGATGTTGACTTCCCGGACGGGACGTCGACAAATGGCTGGCCTCAGGGAGATTAGTGACGGGGACTTCAACAAACAGGACGTTTGGGAAAACTTGGTAGAGTACATTGTGTGGTCTGGCAATGGGACCCCGAGGGTAGGCCTCGCTCATAACGGTCTCGGTCTTGCTTTTATGCTATTATGCCGGTATGGTTGGACTCAAAACGTCAGAACAGCAGCCGCCTGTCGATCTCGGACCGCTCGTCCGACCGTGACGTCACAGAGCAGGACAACTCAGATCTAATGTAGATCGTTCTTGGGGTAAGCAATGAATTGATGATGCAGCTTTCGGTGTTGTTATCGTTGAATAGAGCTACAATCATTAATTAGTTCTAGTGGTACATCGATGCTGCCAGGGATTCCCACCTATCGGCTATCATCAATTGCTCCCATGACGACATAAGCAATGCCCATTCCCTGAGCAGGTTGACATCAACCAATCCTGGCCACGCGATACCTAATCCCTTGACAGTTCATACGTTGGCTGTTGGAGCAAGGCCACCAAATGCTGTGTACCAGGTTTGATGATCCTAAGTGTCCATCAAGATCCTATTGCATTGGATATATACTCATATTGAGAACAAATTGTTTCCGTCTCTTGGTCTTAAGGATGTTTAGTTTTGATTCAACTTTCTCTGTCTTTTCTGTTGTGCTTAAAGTCATTTACATCTTTATATTCTCCCATCTTTTCTTCTTTGTGAGCCACCAAGCGTTATACGTCTGGCAGGTCAAGTAGGAGATAGAACAGCGAATTTATCATAAGACTTCTAAGCCCGAAACTGGGATACCGGAGACTTGAAGATACCAACAAAACTGTGAATTTGAAGATGGCTGGTGATTCATGCAGATTCTCATCGAGGAAATTAGTAAGGAAGACAACCGAGCAGTCCATGCTGTGTGTGAGAACCCGAGGCTATCCTCCAGGCTCTTAGAAGGTGTTCTGTTATGATCCACCCTGCCTTGAGAGCGGTTTTCTTCCCCTTCTCTCATGGACTGGGCATCATAAGTCATCCACACCATGTGTCGGCCAGCGAGACGCATGCTTTCTTAACAACATTACCATTTACGTCTGGGCCAGATCAAGAGTTTAGTCTCCGGGTTAGAGTTATGCAAACACCTCCAACCTTTGAGTTCACGAAGGAGCGTTCTGTGCATTTTTCCGCAGGAGTAAGACTCGCCGGATCTTTCAACAATAGCACCGGTGACTTCTCGACCGACCATAAATCTTGAACTTGATC
The DNA here is from genome assembly GCA_011316235.1 of Mycothermus thermophilus. NCBI lineage: Eukaryota > Fungi > Ascomycota > Sordariomycetes > Sordariales > Chaetomiaceae > Mycothermus > Mycothermus thermophilus. The sequence goes on from QQBE01000006.1 coordinate 1,562,308, forward strand.
TGATTTTGACCACTCCTCGTGTGCTTTTCTGGCATCGACTCCGGTTTTGTGAACCTTACGTTCTTTCATCTCTTCTGAAGGTCAAAGCTCTCACTTCCAGCGCTTTTGCCATCGTTGGTTGCTTTTCCATCCGAGCGACTTTTCCTATTGTTCCCCATTGTGGTCAACTCCTCCCTTCCACCAACCAACCTTACTCCTCCAACTCACTCTTCCAATTCACTCCCCTCTTCCACCGACCTCTTTCACCTCACAAACCCTGCTTACTCCAGTCGGCTCTCCAAGTCGACACAACTTTTACATTTCAATCACTTCTCCAACTTCACACACCTCTTCCACCCAACGCTTCTCTTCCATTCCACTTCACTCTCCACCACCCATTCTTTTCATCATTCCCATCCTTCAGACTTCTGATCACATCATTCCTTCAAAACCCTCAAAACTCTCGCAATCAGCAACACCAAAGCACGACTACCAACCCATCACCATACCGACCGACATGGCGGATGAAGACTGTGTCGTGGTCGGTGGACGGGCCAACTTCGGGATGGTCGGTCTCACACCCTCCGTGTAACTTTCTTGACTTTCTTCTTTCTAACGCATGAGACTAACATCCCAACCCAATGTTGCCGCAGGACAAGACCAGGAAGTCGAAGGAGAAGGACCAACCTGTCGTCAAGCGACCTCGAGGTCGCCCTCGCAAACCGAGAAACAACACTATAGAGACGGCGATTGTCCTCTCCGACAGCGACGACGATGATGCCCGGTCCACCCCGGCGCCTGCCCCTTCGGGTCGCGCTCAGAAAAGGCCCCAGAACAACATCGAGAGCCCTGCCAAAGCCCCGGCTTCAAAGCGTCGGGCTCCGCCTGAGCGCCAGGCTGAACTTGTTGCTCATACCGCTCAGCCCGCAAACAACAATGCTGCACCAAAGGGCCCGCCCATGGGATACTTCACCACCGCGCCCAAGGCGAGTCCCATCATGGCACCTTCAGCCAGCCCTGGCTTCCCTCCTGGCTTTGGCTTTGCTGCTGCGCCTGCGCAGGTTCAAGCATATTCACATGGCCAGTACATGGCTGTGCCCATGCCGATTCCTCCCAGCGCGTCTTCTGCCACTGGTTTCGCTCCCGTTCCTGGACAGGTTCAGACACCACATGGCCTGCCGATGTCGATACCACCCAGCATGTCTTCTCGCGCGGGTTTCGCTCCCGGTCCTGGCTTTGGTCCAGTTCCTCGGCAGGTTCAGGCACCTCCGCATGGCCAGGGCAACGTCAGTCCCCATCAAGTCCCGAATCAGATGCCTTCTCCACCGGACCGGAATTTCCTCGCCGAAATCGAACGTCTCAATCAACAGCTCTTCTCGGAGCGCGAGTTCCGTGACGAGGCAGAGGCACGAGTTCGACAGCTTTGCAACCAACTTGAAGAGAAGGAGGAACAGTGGAACGCTCGAATGAAGTCCGAGATGGAAGGCCTCAAGAGCCAGATCGAGCACCTGAGGAATCTGAACGAACAGCTTCGGAATTCCCGTGACGAACTGGCGGTCCGGATCAAAACTGACGAGGCGGCGAACAATGAACCCCAAGCCCAACCTGCTCAGCCCAGCGATGATAACAACAATCCCGACGTGGTCGCCCAGCAGGCTGCCGAAATCACGAGACTCAAGGAAGTCGAGGTCATCCTCGGTCATGAGCTGGCTGAAGCCAACGAGAAGATTGCTGAGCTTACTCGGATGGTTGATCAAGTCACAGTCGAAGGAGTAGAGCCGAAGCGAGGACAGTCCGACAACCAGTCAACGAGCGGCGATGCCAACACCGAGAAAGCCCTCGAACAGGCGAACCAAGAGCTCCAGGAAACCAAAGATCGTATCACCGAACTTGAGGCGGAGCTCGAAAACACCAAAGCTGAGCTTATCCGCGTGGAAAATCAACTCAGTGCCGCTAATGCTGTTCAGATTCCGACCGACAACCATCTCGCCGAAGCCGAAGCCAACGTCGCGTCCCTTTCCGAGCAGTTGAAAGCCAAGGACCAGCAGCTGCAACAGACAGAAGAGGCCTTGGCTGACATGAAGCGCGCCCTTGGCGAGGCCAAAGCTCAACTGGAAGAGGCGCAGAGCAGCATTTCCGCCCCGGCTCAAGACGCCAACAACGATGTTCTGGTAGCTGACCAACCTAATATTACCCAGGAAAAAGAGGCTCTTGAGAATGAGCTGAAAAACCTTCGCGCCGAGGTTGACGAGCTGAACGTGACCGTCTCGATGCTCCAAGAGACAAACGAGACTCTTGCAGCTGCGGCCGAAGATAGAGACATGCTCAAGGAGAGGCTCGCTGAGGCAACGAAGACCCTGGAAGGCTTAGAGACCAATCCTGGTCCGGAAGCTGATCAAACCAGTCTCCTTAAGGAGAAACAAGCCCTTGAGGATGAGCTTAACAATCTCCGCGCCAAGGTCGACGAACTGAACCTCGCTTTCTCAACTCTCCAAGAGGCCAACAACCGTCTCGCATCTGCTGCCAAAGATCGGGATGAGGTTGAGGAGCGTCTTACAACTGCTACCAATGATCGACAAATGCTCGAGGAGCGGCTCGCTGATGCAACCAGAAAGCTGGAATCCCTCCAGAAACAGAATGATGAACTCGAGGCTTCCTTCAAGCTGGTTTGCAGCGACAATGAAGCCCTTGAGGACCGCCTGGCCGAGCAAAGCGACGAGCTGTCGGCTCTGGCCAAGGCAAGGGAGCGGCTCAGGACTTTGCTCAGGGACGCTCTGTCGCACGTGGAACAGCTGAAGGAGGATGTTTTTGAACACAGCCAAGCAGCAACCCTTCTCGAGCAGGAGAAGCAGAACATCATCTTGCGCCTGCAGGTGGCTTTTGACCGCGCATCTAAGTGGCGTGCAAAGTTCGACACCCTGAAGCGCCATTACGACAACTTGAAGCTGGAACAACAGCTTACGATGAAAGTTGTCGAACTCAATGAGGAACGAGCCGGCAGTCTGCTGTCGATAAAACGCGAGCAAACCGTGGACACGCCTCGCCTGCTCTTGGTCCTGCCTCAGCGATCTCCCGCTGGCATCTCGTCCCCTGCCGGTGCCTCCTCAGCGAATGCGCGCGAGCAGACTGTTGACTTGAATCGCATGTCCACCATTATCGAGCCTCGGCCATCTGTGCCTGTCAACTGGACTTCCGCAAATCGCCCGGCGAGATTCACCACCCCACCGAGGGCGCCCGAGCAGACGGTGCAAGTGGTGCGCTCATCCACACTCCCTCCCCAGCCCCGGTCCGCAGTCATTCCCAAGCCAACTCCAGCCAACATTCTCTCTCATCTTCAAGAGCCCGCTCGCGTCCAAGATGTAATCCCCCCTCAGACCCCCGCCATTCCGAAGCACACTCCGGCTGACGACATCCCTCAGCCTGAAGAACCCCCTCGTCTCCAGGATGTCTTGGCCACCATCAAAGCTTCGATCGCTTCCCTCGAAGAGTCCCTGCCCACCAACCACGCCGCCCTCGACCGTGGTGCCTCGACCATCGCCCAGGTCACCCGCTCCACCTCTATCAAGCAACAGCAGATTCACCAGCTTGAGTATCAGGTCCCAGCTGTGCGGAAGAACAAGGACAGGACTTCGTTCACAAACATGCTGGCTGAGGAACTCGAGGAGCTTCGCAGGTTTGACGGTCAACTCAAGAACCTCAAGTCAAAGCACGAGAAGTGGGAAGCAGAGGAGAAGGAGAGGGACCAGACCATCCAGAAACTCCGGAACGAGCTCGGACTAGTTACCAATCGGGAGGGTGCCGGTTCTTGTGGCATGGATTTGGCAGCGTCAACAGGTCGGAGCAGCACCACCCTGCAGCCCATCGGGATGTCGTCAAGCCGCTCCCAGGCCTTCATCCCGACCCCGTACATGCCGCCTCACATTCCCCAACCGAGCGGTAGTCATGTCCGCAACGGCTCGCGGTCTGGCAGCACGACAGACACCACTTTCCTCCTGGCCACCACAGTTCCCGATCTCACTTCCCGCCTGACCGCGTTGGCCAAAGACTCGGCGGATCTCCGTGCCAAACGTGCGTCGCAGTATCAAGAGCTCAAGCGCGCCTGTGATGTTGTGGGGGACGCCATCGGAGACGCTGACGTTGTACTCTCGGCCGTTCGCGACAGCCCGGTCCGTGGTGAGGGGAAGCGCGGCTCTCATAACAACCGCAAGAAGAAGGGTAAGGGCGGAAGCAGGTCGCCGTTCAGGAAGGATGGTGGGGCTGAGAGCGGGAGCCAGGCTGCTGCAAAGGCCGTTGGCGATGAAATTCCGATGGCTTCTCAACAGACCGTTGCGTCGAGCGGAAACCAGGCTGTTGCAAAGGCCGCTGGCGATGAGGGCCCGAGCGGAAGCCAGGGTTCTGCGAAAGGCGTCGGCGATGAAGTCCCGACAGCACGCCAGCAGGGTGTGGTGGTGGAGGGCGAAAGCCAGGTCGCTGCGGAGGGGGTTGGTGATCAAGCTCCGACGGCCTCTCAGGAGAGCATTATGACGAGCGGAAACCAGGTTGCTGCGAAGGGAGCTAACAACCAAGCCCCCGCGGTTTCTCAACAGAGCGTCGTGTCGAGCGGAAGCCAGCCTGTTGAAAAAGGAGCTGACAATGAAGCTCCCAAGCCTTCTCACAAGACCGTGGTGGTGTACAGCAGCACCCTGGTGCCTAAGCAGGACGGGACGTCGGGGAGGATGACCCCCGACCCGCCCGCCGCCGTCATGCTGCCCGATATTCTCCCCTCGCCGATCATGGTCGACCTCATCGAAGACGACAACCCAGCCGTCACGGCCGCCATTCAGGATGTCGCACGCGAGTTGGCGGAGGCCCAAGCGCGGCGGGCAGCAGCATACCGTCGTCAACAGCAATATTACCACCAACAAACTCAGCGCCAGCAACCCTACTACCCCCCATATCGAGAGCAGCCCGGGCCCAGCTTCTGGGGTAAGTCTCTCCCGCCACAACACAACTCCGTTCCGGGGGCAGCACCGTCGAATCCGATTCCCATTTCCCCCGACTGCTACCGGCCCCCACCCCTCCGCGTGAACACCGCCGTCTTCGACAAGACCGATGTTAACGAACCAACCACCAGCCGGCAAGCCCCCCTTCCGCTGAGCCAAACCACCGCCATTCGCGGGCCGCGGTATTATGACGGAGTAGCCAAGCCGGAGACGCCGCCAGCCCCAACCCCTCGAGCCGTGGCAGTCGAGGAGGCCTCGCCGGACGTGTCCCGGGCTTCGTCACCGGATCCTGTTGCGAGCGATCCCGACGACGTGTTTGGTCCTCCACTCAGCATCACCAACCAAGAAGACGAGATCATCATCCCCTCCACCCTGCCCTCCGTTCCCGTCCAAGCGCCCAGGCCGGTCCGTCCCTTCCAGCGCCCTCCGCACTGGGTCAACCGGATCAGCACCACTCCCACTCCAACTGGAAAAGACCACGGCACACCTGCTCCTGTGTTTGCTCATACCCTTAGCAACGACGAGGATGACGACGCCAACCAGACGGCGGGACATGATACTGCCCACCAGCTCAACGACCCCAATGCTGGAAACAACTTGCACCAGGCAACCAAGGAAATCAACAACATTCCTCTCGAACAAAACTACCTAGCGACAGAGCTCGACACCACCGCCCCAGCTACCTCTCCCACCGACCAGTATTATGCTGGCGGGGAAAAGGTGGGCGATTGCATCGTCGTCAAACCCCTCCCAATCAACAACAATGACAGCAACAACACCACCGACTGCGCCATCGATCCTCGCCTGCAGGCTCCTTCCACAACCACCACCGCCAATCCCAACCAGCGTGGTGGTGCTGGCGTTGGTAACGTTGCTGCTGCTCAGCCCAAGGCGAGCGGCCATGCCCCCCACCACAGCTGGGATAATCGAACGAACCGTGGCAAGGAGAACGAGACGGGGAAGAAGGGCCGGGCCAGCAGCTGCGGTTTGTGATTCATCGTTTTCTTCTCTTTCTGTTCTGCAAGAATCTGGGGCCGAGGGCGAGGGCAGAAGTCAGAAGTGGAAGGAAGGGGGTTTGGTGTTGCATCGATGTCGTTGGGAGAGAGCCAGGACGCAGCGATCACTCATTCTTATACAGTCCCGGTAACCAAGGAGCAGTGGAACGCGTTGCTGGTCACTTTGCAAAGGCCTTTGAGGTTCAAGATGCCATCAAAAATACGTGGGATGCTTGAGAAAGGTCTGGGTGGCTGGTTTATATCTTTTCATTTTTTCTTTCTTTGCGTTGTTTTTTCATGAGACATTTCTGCGATTCTTTCCTCCAGGCAAAGACAGGCCTTCTGCCAGCATATGCTGAGGGCCGGGAGGATGCATAATCAGAGATTGGTGCTGGAGGCGGTTAATGGAATTTGCCTTTGATGGGGCTTCTTTGGGACGCTTGGAGAAGAGGAATCATGCATGCCAGGGCTGAGGAGTTCTTTCGCGCATTAAGTCTTCATTGAGAAGAGGATATCCAACATCTTGGCCTTGGGCTTATGTCATTTCGTATTGTCGAGATTCTTTACATTTACATCATATGGACTCCAGGAACTATGTGGTCAAGTTTTCTGCCAACAGCTCTGCGATCTTCTCATCTTGTGATGCTTTATGCCAAGGTTATAATTATTTTCTCTGGATTAATTATGGACGTGACTCGCCTCACTGTGTCGTCATTCAATCTTCCTTAATAATATCCTCAATCAAGCCCAGTCAAGGTCAAATTGATGGTACCGCATCAACACTCATGGCAAATTAATAACCTCCGTCAAAAAAAACCAGCGCCCCCTTCACAACTCCTCCCTTCCCCTCTTCGGCGGATCCGTCAACGGCACATACCTCACACCAAATAACTTCTTCCTACTCACCTCCCCCTTCCCATCCTTATCAATGCACCACACATGCTGGCTCCACCCGCCGGCATCATCATCCACCGGGATAAACATCCTCCCCGGACTATTCAGCTGGTCCAACAAGTCCTTATGCACCTCGGCCGCGGCGGCACCGACATGAATCGCGTCCCACTTCTTCCCCTCCTCGCCGGGCTCCGTCCACCCTTTCCTCCCGTCGCCAACCCGGAACCTCACCCGCCCGGACTCCAACAACTCCCGCCCGCGCGCCGACTTGGCCATGTTGCGCTCGCCGAGGTCGCGCAGCTCGGAGATGTGCTCGAGGCCCACCACGAGACCCGTCGGGCCGGCCAGCTCGGCGAGGACGGCGGTGAGGTAGCCCGAGCCGGAGCCGACGTCGAGGATGCGGGGGTTGGGCCGGCCGCCAGAACCTGAGTCATCCGGGGCGGTGGGGATGACGTACGGAAACAGATGCTCGACGGCGGTGGCGTGCATGTGCGGCGCCGAGATGGTGGCGGCGTGGCCGATGGGTTGCGGCGAGTCGTCGTAGGGGAAGGAGGGGGCGTAATGGGCGCGGTCGACCTTTGAAGGCGGGTCAGCCAACTGGACATTTTTTTGATGACAGCAACATGATGATGGTGACTTGAAGAATGGGAAAAGAAAACAGACCTTCAAAAAAGCCTCCTTCACCTCCGGCTTCGTAATCAGTCCATTCCTCGCCAAATTCTCCACCAGCTCCGCGTTGGAAGTTCCCGAGCTTCGCCAGGCCATTGCGTCGACGTGGTGCCGATACGCAGTCAACTCTTCGTCTTCGTTGTCGTCCTTCTTCTCCGTGCCGTAAACCAGCTCGTCGACTTTCCGAGCAATCTCGCTCTTTTTCTCCGCAGAGAGTTCCTTTATCCGCGGCTTTGGGCCCTTCTCGAGCTCTTTGAGGACTCGTCTGCCTATCGCTCGGAGGGATGCAAACGTCCTCTCACGGCCGGGGGTGTGCTGGGATTGTTGGTGATGGTGGAACAGAAGAGGGTAATGGTGTCGTGGTAAGCAGGTGAGTAGTAATAGAGGATTGGGAGATGAGGTAAGTTGAGGTCGTGCAAGACAAGCAGTAGAAAGGCTTCGACCAGGCGTACGTGTTGTCGAGATGCCTCTGGCTATGGAAAAAACAGTGGTGCTGTTCCCGATTGGTGTGATAATCCGTCTGGCGATCAGCGATCGCGTGGCAATGACCCCAAGAGCGTGGACGTTCAATATGCTCCTTGCCAGGATGGCGGCACTAGGGAGGGATGCCACCGGGAGTGCTGCCGGCATATAGCGATTTGGGCGGTTGCTCTGGAGTATTGTGGCCTCGAACCCAAAATGGATTGAACTCTCTCGGGAGTTGCGAGCAGTCAAAGAGCCGTTGTATGACTGGCAACAATTTAGATGGGCGAGGTGGCTTGAGCTCCGAGGGTGATGATGATGTAATGCCGGACCACGTTTCCCCGCATCATGGCATGGTCGCCCCTCGTCTGGAACTTCCGGCGACATTCCCGGTGATACCCGGCGGCAGGAACTCGACGACAGTAACGTGACACGGCAACTCAAAAAGGACATCTCTATCTTACCAACTTCACGTGCAAATGTAACAATATGCATCGCCCAACTGTAGGTGATGTACAAACGACACACAAGGAAAAGAAACTGGCCATGGACGCAGCACACAGCAGCAAGAATCCAACTCCCAGAACACCCATGAAGAAAAAACCAATGCAAGCCTCCCGTTCCGCAGCCCTATGCACCACGTCTATACCACACGCTCGGGATGCTCACCCGTCGCAATCACCGGAATGCCCAGTCCCCGGTCGGGGCTCTGGAGAACCAAATCCCTGTGCTGCCTGGCCTTCAGGTAGTCACTAACCGCCCTGATCAAAATGAACCATCCGACAATCATCAACGCCCACGCGACAAAGTCATTCCCTGTCAAATCCCCGCTCCCAGACCCCTGGTTGTTGACATCGTTGGGGTCGAAGTCATGCGAGTTCGGATCGGCAGGCTGGACATATCCCTCCCCTTCGACCTGTCCATGCATCCCACCGGGGGTGGCCGAAGACGCCGGCCCGGGAGGAGGCGCCTTCATGTAAAAACCGTATTGGATCAGCGTGATACCCAGTCCGGCACGGGAGCCTTGCTTCGCAGCGTGAGTCGAGTGCAGGAGATAGGTGAGCAGGAAGCCGACGAGTTGGAACGCCATCGAAACCATGCCGTTCCAGATGAAGGAGAAGACAGTGCCAACAGGGAGACCATCGATGTAGACGTCGTCGGGGCCAGCGAGGCCGGGAGCGAGGATGGTGGTTTCCCAGTATGGTGGTGCTTGGTCGGCGGCCGCTTGTTCGTAGGACTGTAATGCAGTTAGCATCAGAATAAAAGCCAATATACCTGGGTATACGTACTGGAGGCGCCTCCTCTTTCTCTTCTCCTCCCCGGTCCGGCTTGGCCGACAGGTTAGAAAACACGCCATCAGACTGCAACCCTCCGCCATACACCCTCCTCGTCGTCGGCGCGCTTCCCACGGGTCTTGATGGTTGTGTTGATTGCGAAGCTGTCTGTGCCGTTGATGATGCTGATGATGATGACCCCGTAGCCGTCCCATTCGCCGTCTGGCTGTTGGATGCGTTTGGTGGCGCAGAGGAGGTGTTGCCGCGGACTAGCCTCTGCCTGTCGTCGGCATCGTCGTCGCTCTCGGCATCGGCGTCGTCAAAAGCATCGGCAAGGTCGGGGTTGACTGTGTTGTTGGCGCGTTCCCTGGAGGAGGCGCGCGACCGGAAGGATGGTGGTGGCGAGTTGGGAACGGGGTATGTTGGCCTGGGGAGGTCGCGGGTTGGAGTTTCAGGTTCGTCTTGGTCGTGAGTGTTGACCTGGAAGATTGTCCGTCAGCAAGGACCGTCTGCGTGAGCATGCGATTCGGTTTGGCGTAAAACTCACTCGCTCGTACCGACCCGACATGGTGACGGAGGGATCGCGGAGTCAGCAGGCGTGAGGCGATTCAGGGACGGAGTAGCGAGCGATGGCCACCGGGGCTGCAGGGGCTAGAGTTGCTGTAGACGCGAGGTTTGTGCACCGAACAAATGGCTCAATACAAAGGAAAGAGAACGAGGGAAACGAAGAAAAGGAAATGTTCGAGGTCCAAAGTGTGGCACGGAAAAAGGAGACGAGGCTGGCTTGATGCGAAGGGATGAGGGATGAGGGAGGATGGACCGAAGGGAGTGGAATGCGAACTGCCTGCCTGTCCGGCGACAAATGGCGAGTTAGGTGCTGCGGACAGGACAAGGAGACCGAACGACCGGGAGCCGACGACGACCGATGACGAAGCAGCAGACAGGCTTAACAGGGGGTGCTCGGCGGGTTCTGGCAGGTGACAAGGTCAAGCAAGACGCCAAGGAGAGGGCGGCCTCAGTCACGCCAAGCCCAAGGGGGCGAGGCTGCAGAGGATGGATCCACTTGACCGGGCTCTGATGGCGGGGCCGTCTTGGCGCTTGTCTGTCTGTGATGCAATGCGATGCGGCAGTGCGACAGAGACATTTCAAGATTTTGAAGTCTTCAACAACATCCCACCATGTCAGCCCCAGGAAGTGTAAGTTCCCAGCACAACCCTCCCCCAATTTTACACATGCCATACCAGGGTACTAACTCCCTGTCCAGGCCGCAGCAGCTGCCCACCTCCGTGCCGTCATCTCCCGGTGGCCGAAAGCCACGCTCCGGCCCGACTGCCAATTGCGGGATGTGCTGGCAAAGAGGCTCGAGCAGCAGCCGGGGACGCTCGATGTGCGCCAGGTGAATGCGCTCTCTTCGCTTTTGGAAAACCGGTACATGACCCAGGTGTGTTCTCTCCCCCTGCATGCTCAATCGCGTCCTCATAGACTCGGAATCTGACCAACTCCGTCCGCCGATGCAGTCCCCAATGCCAACCAAAATGCTTGAGCCCAAGAGCAACCCCACGTACTACAAGGACCTGCTGCGCGAGCTGGAAGAAGCCCCGAAGCGGTCGTGGTTCGGGAGGATAGCGAAGAGGCTAGGGGGCATGATCAGGCTGACATGAGGGAGCGTGTACCATATTGTGGCGTATCATGTGTATAAAATGCTCGTTTCTCAACCTCACATTCGCTCAAGCAAGCATATCAGGTGTCGACACAACCGCCCCTATATTTTGTTTCCTAAAGCATGATCCGGTATATACCCGCTGGAACGAACCCAACCAAGAAACGCCCGCCCAAGTCTATCGACGCCGGACATGTCTCCGTCCATCTAAATAAACTTCCTCTCCGGATCGAGCCTATCAAATATCTCCATGCTCTTCTCATACATGGTAAACACAATGCCACCAGACATGATCAACCTCGCCAACCTGGGCAACGCGCCGCTCCAAAACGTCAACAACCCCTCCTGCTTGAAAATGATGGCCGCGCACCGGAACGAGTTGCCGTACTGCTTGCGCGCCTCGATGCTCTGCATTCTCGTCTTGATCGTGTCCAACGGCTGCGTCACGTACACCGTGACCAGACCCGCAATGCCGCCCATGGCGAAGGTGGCCGTCGACCCCAGCTTTTCCCCGGGCGCCGTGTACCCCTCGGCCAGCTGCTTGAGGAACGTGTAAGTGCCGAAGCGCGTCGCGCTGTTGGCCGACTGCCGCGCGGTGGTGGGCACGAAGCCTTGGAAGAAGCCGCGGATGCCGCGCTCGCGGTAGATGATGGGGACGGCGTGCAGGAAGCCGCGCATGCGGGGGTTGGCCGATTTGCGGTCGTCGATGCTGTGGAGAAAAGTGTGTTAGAGACGCGAAAGCAGCGGGGGAATGAGGGTAGGGAGAGGCGTACAGAGTCGTCTTGATACTCTCAGTCGGGGTAACTGCCAACAACGACTCGGTAACGCCGGCGCCGAAACCGGCCAGCACGGTGCGCGGACCGGTCATCTTGCCGTCCTTGTCGGCGAGGAGTTTTTTGTACTGGTCGAAGGCGACGAATCCTGGGAGGGTGTCAGCCATGGGATTTTGTTCCTGCGGTATATGGCGCAGAGCTGTGACGTACGGATGCCCGCCTTGGCCGAGTTGCCAATGATCAGCGTTGTGCACCCGGCATACCATTGCCGGCCGAATGGCGGCCACGGCAGTTTCTGGCCATCGGGAAGCCGGCGATTGAGCTGTGATCTTGTCTTGGCGACTAATTGAAGTCAGCGAAGGGTGAGAATGTACAGTGTGCTTCTCGGCGGCGACGTACATTCGGCCGGGTATGTGATGGCTGCCAGCAAGCACAAAGTTAGCAAGAATCTAGTAGATGTCAAGGAAGACTGCAAACTCACCAATCTCGACGGCACCGGCAAAGGAGCCGGCCAAAATGGAGCGCAGGGGACTCGGCCCCTTTTTGGCGGCTTTGTCTTGCTGGGCCGACGCCGACGACATGGCTGGCGGGAGTGGTTGAGGGGAGAGGATGTTGGGGGAAAAGCAATGAACCGGCGCAATGCTCGGCCGCGGAGAGTGTTTGTGGTTCCCGACTCGGAGGGCCAAGACTGCCAAGACCGACGCCGATTGCGGGCCGATGCGCCGAGGAAGCACGGGGGAGAGGAGACAGGGATGACGCCATTTTCTGGCCTATTTTTTATTTTTATTTTTATTTTTATTTTTTACACTATTTTCTGTCTCCCGTTCTTTTTCTTCCTTCCTTCCTTCCTTCCTTCATCTTCTCTTTCAAGACCTAATGACTGTTTCAAACATAAATCCTCAACTTCCTTCACAGATACTTGTGTCCTCTTCCATGCTGTGGGTTGATAAGAACATGAGCGTGCTGTGTTGTCGATCGGTAGATGGACAAAATGCCTTTCGTACCTCCCCTTCAATCTGGTTCCAGAGTTGGAACATGGGCTTGTTTCGAGTCCGGATCACATCACAGTAACGGAGAACACAGAATATGAGAAGGGAGTAATTAGGCCAGAGAGGATCAGTTGAACGAGTGAAGAGCGGGGCAGTGAGTTGCATCTTGGCTGCAGAGTACTAGCGGGGGGAGACTGATTGACAGCATCGCGAGGCTGCGGTTGAAATTGGGTGACAGTCACCTTCACCGGAACTTGAGGACTTTATGACACTACGCAAATATTCAGAGTGAAGCCTGAGAACAGCCTGCCCGGGCGCACAATGTTGTCTCGACACGGCACCACCCAGCTGCCCCGCAAATATACCAACCATCTTCAGCCCAAGGGCCATCCTGCTCTCTGCTCTACTTGCGCCGCTAACGCTTTCGGCCCCGCGACGTACATGGGACTTGTGACAGCTGTGAAGGACCACTCCGACACTTTCGCCTGGACTTACAACGTTCCATCAAAGTGCTTGTACCAGTCGACATTGGACGGATGTCCCTGGTGTACAGCTCTGGCGAATGCTCTCGTGAGCAGCGCTGAGCTGGACTATTGGTACCACGATTGGCAGGGCAGCCATACTGACGGGGAGAGTCTTCTCGATCAGGATGGTGTGGACAGTGATGACGAGCCTGAGGTCGGTGACGAAACGAACCATGACGAAAAGGACGGAGAGCCTTCTGGGAGCGAGGATGACAAGTCAGTATCTCGGGACTCATCCCATGGTTCAGTCGAACCACTGACCGGCATGGCGGGTTCTCTGTTCGAGCTGGAAAACTTGGACATTGACGCCGATGTTAAGGTGGAAATGACGTTTCAGGCCACGCACACGCACGCCTCACGTCGTTTCAACTACCTGAAGGTGAGGTTGGAACTCACGGCTTCGACCCCGTGTCATCCAGACAGTCCTATTCCCGACCTAACTGGAGACCGCGCCGTGGACTTGTCGTTCGAGATTGTCTCTGCTAGCCTAGGCTCAAAGCTCTTCCCGAGCGACTGGGGAAACGTCTCTCCAACTTCACTAACATGGACAGCACTGGCAAACACTTGGATGTCAATGTGTATCAGCAACCACCCAGCATGCAAACCGCCCACATCCCTCCAACCTACTCGACTAATCGACGTCACCGACCCCAGCAACGCTCGTCTGATCGTCACCAACCCGGCCCAACCACTCCAATACGCAGCTCTGAGTTATGTTTGGGGCTGCAACCAGACATATGTCTTGACCAAAGCAACTCTCCAGGACAAACAACAAACCCTCGACATGTCGCTTCTCCCTCAAACCATCAAGGACGCCATCACCGTCACCCGCCAACTGCAACTCGGCTACCTCTGGGTCGACGCCCTCTGCATCATCCAAGACTCCCAAGCCGACAAGGATAAGGAACTCCCGCTCATGGGCGCCATCTACCGGAACAGCGCCGTAACCATCATCGCTGCGAGCGCAAACTCCTCCACGGAAGGCTTCCTCCGCCCATCGCAGCCTCCAAAATTCTTCATCCCACCATTCGACATCCCTCTCGGCGGACAAGACCAAAATTCAGCATTACCACAAGAAACCCTCCGCCTCGCATACCGCGAATACTACCTCCCCACCTCCGACCCAACCAACACTCGCGCCTGGTGCCTCCAAGAACGCGTCCTCTCCACGCGCATCTTGAGCTTCTCCTACGACGGCCTCAAGTGGATGTGCGGCGAGGGACACATCAACCCCAGCGCCGCCGACGAGGCGCCGCGGCCGTTTTACGTCTTATCGGCCGCCGGCCCCGCCTGGTCTCTTAATACTACAGCTAATAACAATGACACCAAAAACGCCTCGAACTTGGATATCATCCTGCTCAGAGAGCGCTGGTACCGCATCCGCAACGACTACTCCAGCCGGAAACTCACCTACGCGGGGGACAAGCTGCTGGCGATTTCTGCCGTCGCTGCCGAGGTGGCGAAGCGCACCGGGTGGGGGTATTTAGCGGGATTGTGGAGGGAGCATCTGTTTGAGGAGCTGCATTGGAAGTGTGAGAAGGAGAGGGGTTATGTGCCGGTGGTTTATGATCCTGATGATCCGTCCTCGTCCTCCTTGCAGCAACCAGACCCGAGCAAGAAGTGCGAGTACATTGCCCCGTCGTGGGCGTGGCCGAGCATCGTTTCGGCGCCGGTCATTGATGATGATATGCAAGAGCGCCAGCCGTTTCGGTTGAGGATTCTTCGGTGTGAGGTTGAGCCGGAGATACCGGACTTCGAGTTTGGCAAGGTCAAGTCTGGATTTTTGGAAGTCAGCGGGGTCACAGTCGATATCGAGTGGGAGCTACATGAACGCGAGGACGGGGATGATGTCGATGTCTGGCTGGTTGACCACTCTAATGGGCAAAGGTATATTGTTGGAGAAGGGGTGCTGGATTATCGAGATGTGCCAGTTGCCAAAGGGAAGATGAAGTGTCTTGCTCTGAGCACGACCAAAGTCGGAGCAAGGAAGGGGACTCTGGTTGATGGAATGATGATTCAGCCGCATGGACAGGACGGGTCCTTTCATCGCGTGGGACAATTCCAGATGTATGGCACTACGGTGTTTGAGGGGGTGGAGGAGGATGTGTATCGCATTGTCTGATGGGAGTCAGTGGAGCGGACTCCGGCTGTTAGGATTGACAGATGACATCCTGCTCAGCTCAAGTCCCAGCAGTGAATACACCAGTAAAGTGACGGGGAACTGTAACCAGCACAGTCGATATTTGCCATCCCGGGTACAAGATGGTTGCGGACACTGTGCAAGGCAAACCGTCCGGGATCATGGTTCGCTGCTGGAAGTGCAGAGGGATTGGCAACGCCTCTTGCAGCGGCCACATGTTTGTGGAGGGTGAACAGTTGCAGCTTGCCCGTCGCGGAAACCAACCAGGTTTCCTCAGCGCTTTTCGCAACGGCCGCACATAGCATCCACATCATCGCTGTTGATCTGGGTCAGTACTGCTTCGATATTGCCAGAGCGGCCCAGGCGGATATCATGCCGCAGAACAAGCTGGCTCTGCGTATCGGAGCTGGTCAAGGCATTGTCATGTCTTCCCCCTCTCCCCAATCAGAGGCATAAACGTCCACAGGAGGCTTCAGAAACATTCTATTAGCACATCTTATAACTACTCTCCGTCTAGGCATACTCCACCTGCAACAAACGGAAGCGAGGAACAGGTTGGTGTCGTCTGAGGTCATCACGTGACCGGCTTCCGTTGCTGTGCTGTTGCTGTGGGCCCTTCTTGGCGCAGAGCCCCTGAGACGAGTAAACAAATCAAAAGATCAATGGGGTGACCGACAATATATCGGTGTTCCTCAGAAGTGGTATTAGTCTAGTACTGAGGCCCCTAAGGCAGCTGAAATCCGGCATATTCTCCCGTTAAAGTGTCGAGAGGCGAGGCCAGAGGAAGCTGTCTTGGCTGTGGTGGTCCGCGTCGGCCAGGTGGAAGCCTCGACCGTGCCGCCTTCACCTTGCAAGCCGGGTTGCTTAGGGGTAGGAGGGTCGGATGAGAGCACCCTGAGTACCCTACGTGGATAGGGGTGCCCTCCACCTACTCCGATGTGGCGCTCAGGAGGTAGGCTTTGCAGATTGGTTGAGTCTCTCTTGGTCGAAGATCTCGTCGTCTCCCGTATTGGGAATCTGCTCGGCTATCATTTGAAGAGCTTGTTCAAAAGCAATAAGAGGCTTTCGCCAAGGTATGTTGTATGTGGGAGGAGAAGCCGAAGGCGCCCGGGCGGACTCAGGAAAGCAAGCAGGTTGGCAAGGCAGACCGAAATCACCACCATCGAAGTCTGTCTTAGATGACGACTGTCGAACAATACCTAGGCTATGGTGTCTCGACGAGGACGTAGTCAAAAACGTATCAGTATCCCAAAAAGTGGTTTGGATCTTTCTAGTCAAAAACTTACACTCTTCGTGATCGAGGAAGGCGTTTAAAATTGTGAGGTTTTGATCTTAACCCTATTCCGATCAGGTATCATAGGAACAAGAGCCTACAACAAGGGTAGAGAACTAGAGTATTACCGGCTAGGCAGACATCAGCAAGGAAATGTCGTAAACTTTAGTCACATCTTAAAACAGTACATGTCAAATGCACGACAGGCAACGTTGTTCGGCACTAGACGTGTCCAATTGGCAGACCAGTACAACAAAAGTGATACATGAAAGAACATAAAAACCAACCCTGACGGAAGATTAATCGCCTCCCGGGCATTCACGCTTTGACTATCACTAGTTCCCGCCAGCTTTCTCGAAGCCTCTTCCTCTTACTGACGCTCTGCGCTTCCATCCTTGTCTCATGACCAGCCAGTCCCTCGCTCTTCCTCGTCGGCTTCCTTGCCTTCCTCTCCTGTCACAGCTTCAGCCCTCACCGATACACTGCGTCCACTACGACGCCTACCACCACGAGCGCCCCCATGCCGGCCTCTGCGCGCTCCCTCTTGCGCCGCATCAGACCGAGCCGCGCGCCGGAGCTCAACCGACGGTTCCTCATGAACCCAGGCTTCGCCCATTCGCTCCAGGATCTGACGACCTTGGAGGTCCTGGTCAGCCATCCCTTCACGGCCGCGGTCCTCGATCCACGAGGTGCGCACGGCGACGGGTTGGGCCTCCTGGCCGCCGTAGAGGCGGCCAACCCACATCCCGGTTGCCGGCTGACCCCGGCCAGCGCGAGAGGGGACTCCATCGCCATCCCGGAGGACGCAAGGCAGGAACGAAAACTCCTCTCCGGGAATCGTATCGAAGATCCCCTGCAAATCCAGGACGAGTCGGCGCGCTTCAGGGACATTGGGAAAGGTTGCAACAGCCCCTACAGGCCAGTCCCTCTGCACCAGGGCGAGGATGTACCGCTCCTCCTCGCGGGCCTCATCCATACTCGGACCATCCAAGACACCACCAGAAGAAACAGGCCCTTCTCCATTCACCGGAGAATTTCCACGGGGGACATCACCCGGTACATCAGAACCAGCATCAGCATGAACTGTTCCATCCACACAGCTGGAGCCACCGCCCTCCCCGTCGCCGCGAGCGTCATCTCTCGCGGGGGTAGCTCCATCTCCTGCGCTCTCGTGCGCCCGGCTAGGTCGACCTCGGAGAGGAGCACCAGCAACTCCACGAACAGGATTCACGCCGCGCAAGATGTTCTCGTTGGTCACCAGCTCGGGGTGTAGCAACGCAACCGACCTCAAGATCTCACTCCCGCGCATCCTCGTCGTAATATGATCCGGGTTGCTGGCCGGGACCCGGGATATCGCGAATACAGCGTCGGGGTAGAGACACCCCACCTGCGCCAGAAACCGAAGGGGGACGGTGACGACACGGTCTGCCACCTCCGGCGCAAACGGTCGCAACAGAGTATCCCCGGTAGGCGTAAAGGGGAGCTGTGGGTTTGTCGGGACTCGCGGCAAAAGAGTCCTCATTGCTGGCAAGATCGCAGGCCCCAGACGCGGCGGCGCACGAAACGCGCGACCAAACGTGTTAGGTCCCGTCCCAGGACCCGAAAGAAAGGTGTTGTTGGTGCTGGACGTAAAGCCCAAGAGACGAGCGCCGATATTGCCAGAGTCGCTATTCACAGCAGTGAGGCCGGGGCCGAAGGCGCCATTTCGTGCAGAAATCCCACGAGAACCAGGACCACCGGAGACGGACGGACCAGAAAAGATAGGATTGTTCTCGTTACCCGATCGTTGTTGCTCAACTATCATTACAAGCACATCGTTAGCAAGTTCCATTCGGACATTCGCGAAATAAGCGCGAGAACCCCAAGCGAGCTCCACTACAATCCACAGGAATTTTGAGGATAAGTCGGTCAGACAAATATGAAAACTTACCATCATCGGCGGACACACCAAGGAACGACGGGCCCTCCACACGCGGGGGCGCGGCGGGACGAGCTTGGCCCGGCAGACCGGGGGAGGGAAGAACGCCCAGAGGGCACAGCTGGGGAGGCGTTCCCAGGACCTCTTGGGTTGCGGGGGCGGCGGACGGGGCGGACAATATGTCGGCGGCGGCAGACCCAGCAGCCGGGGCGTCCGCAATGAAGGAGCCGACCGCATCGGTGGCCGCGGGGGTGACGGAGACAGCTGGGGCGTCGTCGGCGCCTGCGTCGGCTTCCAGCTCGGCCTCGGGGACGAGCGGGAAAACCACAAACGGGTTCAACAGGGCGTCCTCGATTCCCATATAATCCATATTTCCTTTTTTTAAGAAAAAGAAGAAGAAAAAGGTGTCTTGTCCTGCTTGGTTTGCTGGCAGGCACGAACGAAGCGGAAGCGGGTGTGGCGTGTTGACGATGTGGGTGTGGAAAAGTTGCTGGGAAGCAAAACGCTGTTGGGAAAAGTGGTGGAAGAAGAAAAGACTGGAAAACTAAAAAGTCGGCAACCCAGCGACGACTTGGGCTGTGGGCACAATCTCTCCGGAAAAACCTAAAGCTCAGGATGGTCAAAGCCTTTTTCCAAATCAAAGAAAAACAGAAGGGTGAAGCCCTTACGACTGTCATTGTTGTGAATGGCCCAAACTGGGTGTTTGACGGGAATATTTTGTCCCGCAGCAAGAAGAGACTGGTGAAAGAGGCCAGCACCGACCAGACTCAGACCCTGCAGAGTTGGATGGTCAGCTTGTACAAGGATATTAACAGAGGCTGCTAGGTCAAGCAGTGTTTATATCTCAAAGACACCCGACCGGCTAGTGCTAGTCTTAGATGCCCCAATAATCCTGCGCAATGTTGTCCTAAACTGTTTGTTTACACTCTCAGGGGCTGACCTGTGTCATGAGGCAACATATGTCCAGTCCTCCGGGGTGCTCACCTGTTTGCTGCGACTTGTGAGAACGGAAAGGGTGTCTAAGCTAATGTTAGGTAAACTGCATTTCTCAACTGTCATTATGGAGAATACCCACCCGTTGTCCTGTTGGTTGCAAGGATCCTGACTTTTGTCCCCAGACCTGGCATCTGCTTGCCCCCTTAGAGACAAAGACGTCCCCAACCTGGGACAGTATTGGACTCCTTGTTCCGTTCCTCTATCGTGGCGGATTGACGCCCGTCCAAGAGTGCCGTAGGTAACACTCCCGGTTTGGCTGACAGCACAACAGACACGAAGGCTGACCGTCCGCGACGTCTGGAACCAAGATAGCATCATCCGCGACATTCGCAGCTGTCCGCGCCAATTATGAATGTCCGCGACGACTGTAACTGCTCGCGACGGTTATGGCTGTCCGCGACATGATTCGGAGTTATCCCATTTTCATCCGGAGTAATCCAGCTCTCAAAACTCGTTCGTCCGGAGCTGTGCCATAACTCGGTCATCGCGAGTCATCTGGACGGCATAGCTCAGTTGTCACGAGGCATCCTGGCTGTATAACTCGCTCGTCTCGAGTCAAACCGAATCGCTTCCGTGTGTCGCTGCGGTAAAGCTGACCGGGGATCGCAGATTGATAGGTGACCGAGGTGGTACTGTGAACTGCACAGTCGATTGTCAAGGCTGTGCGCTAATTATCGCCGGAATGGGTGTTGCTGTGAAGACTGTCACAAATCGAGGAAGCTCTGTAAAAGCCGGGGAGCTGGGCGCAGTTGGTGTGAGTCTTAGCCCAGTTTAGGCTGAGGAAGGTATCGTGAAGGGAAGGCAAAGAGTAAACGAGACAGGACTCAAGACACAAGTTCTCCCGGCTGGCAGACGATGCACTGGAGCTTCCACCCGGTTTGTGAACAGGAAGAAGGAAATGAAGGAGAAAAGCCAGAACTGAACCACCCTTCTTATAGAAATTCCCAGGGAGCACGGACCACGGTCTGAAGGCAACGCACCTTCCGGCACCGCTCCGGTCATCCCAACCCTCACTTTGTTTTGGACTCCGGATCACCGCGGAGCCGCATTGTTATACATGAGATGGTGGTACGAGTACGGTCATGCGCGGTCTTCTGCCCTTTGTATCAGCATCCGGTCTTGATATCTGGCCGCTAGGCACCCTTTTACGCCTTCAGAGACATAAGACGATGGTCCGGGCGTAGCTTCCTGCCTGCTTGAGCCTCTTTGTGTTGAAAGCACTGACCACGTGGGAAGATAAGACGAGGACTAGGCAGTTGTGAAGGCTTTGTGTGCTATCAGATGGTAACCCGAGCGTGGATAGTTAGTCTGCTTGCCTGCTTTATTAGAAGGATTCGTGACGGAAACAAGGTTAAGAACCTGGGGTGATGTATGCTGAACTATACGATGTGTTGGCCCTGGCATAATTCCTTGAGCAGGCCATTGCTTCATGAAAATACCACGTGGGACGAACAATGTTATGGTGATATGCAGACATCCATCAACGCCTTGAGCAATATAAGATGTTGCCTAAGATATCGGCCTCTGTCTCCAGCCCTCGAAGAGTCCTTTGTTGTGTGAGTGTGTGACAGAAAAGGAGCATCGTTTTGTATGTGACGTCTTGACATATGAACCGTGTAGTTGTTCAGACGGCTGTCATGTTCTGAGACTTTACAACCGAAGGTTGCATGCGACCGTGCACCCCAGAAGGTAAAAAANAAAAAAAAAAAAAAAAAAAAAAAAAAAAAACTTGAAAAGGCTTATGAACTGCAGCAAGAGTCCGTGGACTTTGATGTAAGATGGCTGCGCCGAAAGAGGAACCAGGGAGCCCCTGGGTTTGCAGGTTCTTATTGCCTTTGCCATAAAAACCTTGCATAGATCATTAATGGCCTTGTTTGTCGCGAATCAAACATGGACTCTGCCGACGATCTTGCATGTGATGAAGGAGAGCCAACGTCGTTCGCAGCGAAGTTGCTCTGAAGTTGCAAGTTGATGGCTGAAAACATATACTTGCTACTTGTCCTGACCACCCTTTGCAGTAAAGTGACAACCCGTTTATAACAGCTTGATCTTGTGACCCGGCATGCCCAACTTCAAGACCACGCGCCCCAAACCACTGATAAGTAAGTCCCTTGGTGACTTAGTGTCTCGTGGACTGCTACTCATTTGCTACTTTCAGTTACCATAACCGGAACAATGTCTATGATACCTGATCGTATATCCACCCCACCCCAAGATTCAGCTATATAAGGGCTAATAGGTCCTCAAGACCCGGTATTTATTTTCTCCGTCCCCAACGTACCCGATAATATCAGGCCAGGTTTGCACTCATCGCGCATAGACGGAATAGGAAGCAAACCTGGTCAACAACGGGCCTTGGTTGAGTTACCTAATTGATCTCCAAACAATCTCAAAATCCTGGACCAAAGCATTCTGACTACCTCTCTTTCGCAAACCCACCTGGTTCCTTACCCCTGACCCCATCAACAAACCAGGACGGCCTGGGGACACGGGTTGCGGTTGACCAAAAGCGGCAAGTTCCGTTGTCTGGGCATCCCGTTGCACCCACCATCGGGGATCGGCGCGGGATCCGGGCCGGCCGGGGCCGAGGGGTCTGCTCTGTGATGTCGGGACAGGCATTTGAGGGCAGAACCAAACAAAAAAAAAAGCTCCCGGGACATCTTGAAGGACTGTCGAAAGAATATCCAGTTGCTCATTGCCAGCGCAAAGACTTCTTGCTTCCAGCGACAACTTAAAACGTTTGCTTGAAGCTCACCTCAACAGATCTGGAGCGGCCGAACATCGATCCAAACAAATAAACTAGAAAGAACAAAACACAAGCGCAAACCTCCCATAAAGTAGTCTATCTACCATACTGTAAAAACAGTGCTGTGTACTAATAACCCTCTCCGCACACTTCTACTCACCAAGCCAATGCATTCTCTCTTTCGGACCTTTCTTTCCCAGTCCTCTCATGCCACACGATGCAAATAATATGCTCAAGCCGTGCCAACATGCCGGGCCTCCTGTCTCCATTCACCGCACAAAGTCCGACATGTAGTTTGTGTGCAACCAAACATGCAGACAACACCAAAAACAAATACCCCGTTGCACCGCCGTCTTTCAACCCAACACAACCAGTCTCAAACACCCACCACCACCTTACAACTGACTCTGAATATTCTCGTCCACCGCGCTCTCAACAGCCGTCGCCGGATTCACCTCCCCGTCGTCCTGCGCCCCCGCGCCGCTACCACCCACCCCAGCCAGGAGCGCCACGCACTCAATAACGTCCTCAGGCTCCAGCAGATGCCAGCGGGCGAGCGTGACCTTGGTGCTGGCCCCAACCGTAACCGTGAAGCACTGTTCCGGCTTGAGGATCTGCGCGACATCTCCAGCACCCGCAGCGCCGTTCGCCGAGGCCGAGCCGTTGGCCGGGGAGCCGTTACCAGCAACAGGCGAAGGGGGCGCCGACAAGGCGTTCAGGGCGCGGAACATGTCCTCATCCGTAAAATCGTCGCCTATGCAGAGGACGAACTGGACGTTTTCGTACGTTGTGACGAGGCGCTTGGAGATTTCGCCCTTGTTGATGAAAGTGGGGCGGACCTCGAGGTTGGCCTTGCCCGTCATGACCTCGACATCCCATTTGCGGCCGACGGTGGTTTCGAGTTCCTTGTGGCATTCCCGCGACATGTGGATGCCTTGTTCGGGGTCGGCGAGGCGGTAGTGCCAGGTGAGGGCGCAGCGTTTTTGCTCGATGAAGGAGCCTGGAAGGAGGGCAAGTTAGCATGGGAGTGAACCAAAAAGAAAAAAAAGAAAAACACTTGAAAAAGACATACCAGGCACCCGGTCGGTATACTTCTGGAACACCTCCAACACCTCCTTCTGCCAGCCCATGTCAAACTTTTCCGCCAAGTTCACCCACTCCGTCTCGCCCGGGTTCCGCATGAAGCTGCCGTGCTCCGCGCTGAAGCCCAACCCCGGAATGTGGCCGAGGTGCTGGGTCAGGAACTCCTGATCGCGACCCGAGATGATCCAGACCGCATTCCGGGGGTCCGCGCTGAGAGCTTTCAGACTCGTCAGAATCCGCTCCGACGGCACCGCCGCACTAGGCTCGCGCACGATCGGAGTCAAGGTACCGTCGTAGTCAAACATGAAGAGGCGCTTGCCGTCCGCAGCGGCGCGATACTGCTGGAGCAGGGAAGACCGGTCGAGCAATGGCGTCGACGTGCTGGTCTTCCGGCTGCCCAGGACGGTCACCAACCTCCTAAGGAAACCAGCGATCCAGTACTGGACGTTCTTGGTGGTGACGTGAGCCAGGAGACTCTGCTCCATGGCCTGACGCTTGTCCTCCGGCATGGTGAGGGCGTTGTTGATCTGCATGGCGACTCCGGTAAGATCCCACGGGTTGATGTGGATCGCATCCTTAAGCGTGCCAGCGGTACCGCTGAACTCTGACAGGATGAGGGGGCCAGCGGTTTGGCGTTGGCAGATGACGTATTCGAGCGACGTGGTGTTCATGCCGTCGCGGACGGAGGTGATCAGGCCGATATCGGCCGCGCGAAGCAGGGCGAAGTACTCATCCTGGCTGATGTACTGCGGATAGTGGAGGACAGGAGAGAAGCCAAGGGACCCATACGCGCCGTTGATCTTCATGACCAACTCGTTGACGCGACTCGAGATCTTATCCTCGGCGTCCTCTTTCTCCTCCTCGATGTTGGTAGGCGATGTGACCTGAATAAGGACCACCTTCTCGCGCCACTCGGGATACATCTCGAGGAAGCGCTCGAAAGCCATAAGCTTCTGGGCGACGCCACGGACGCTATCCAACCGATCGCGACCGACAATGATCTTCTTGCCGGCATACATGGCCTTGAGGGCCCTGTACTTTTCCGTGACTGAGTCGGAGTAGGCTTGCTTGGCGACCTTGGCAGCGTCAATGCCGATGGGGAAGACGCCGACCTCGACGCGCGAGCCGTATGCATCGATGCCGGAATTGTCGGACGGGAAGCTGAGGATGCGCGAGCAGCAGCTTGTGAAGTGGCGCGAGAAGCTAAAGCTCTGGAAGCCGACAAGGTTGGCGCCTAGAACACCCTCCAGAACTTCCTTTCGCCTGGGAAGGCAGCGCATGAACTCGCTGCTGGGGAAGGGTGAGTGTAGGAAGAAGGCGATGTACATGTGCGGTGCGCGCTGGCGCAGCATGCTGGGGAGGAGCATCAAATTGTAGTCATGGACAACGACGATATCGCCAGGCTTGTAGATCTCGAGGATCTTGTTGGCGAACTTTTGGTTCATGCGCAAGTAATCCGCCCACTTGATGCGCTCGGCGCGACCGTCAGTAGGCTCGTGCTGCTTGTAGTGGAAGAGAGTGTAGAGCTCGTGCTCGGCATAGCGGCGCCACCTTGCTTGGTCCTTGAGTCGAATACCCTCTTCACTCATCTCCTCATCATCCGCCAACCACACGGGCACTGTCTTGATCTTGTTATTGTGGAGGAGCTGGTTTTCAAGGCGCAGCATGTCCTCTTTGGGAATCCATAGCCCGTCCGCAGTTGGAGGGGTTGGCGGACGCGTCTGGCCGCTGAGCGGGATGGGTTTGGAGGGAGCATTGAGGGCGGCGAGATGGACGGTCGTGCTAGGAGGCGTCAGTGGTGGTGAGAGCTCCTGGGGCTCTTCGATCTCGCCCGTCCAGGCCACAACGGTGTGGCTCCAGGGGGATTGGTCGGACGAAAGGTAGGAGAAGGCATCCAAGAGGGCGGATTGGCCGCGGCGCGGAGTCAATTCCTAAACCAGGAAAACACAGTGACGTCAGCACAGCTGCCCCGCCAGTACTAGCTCGTGCCAAGGGCCGGCACACCACCAAACATGAAAACTTACCCAGTCAGCGCCTTTGCGGTACTTGATGGTATGTGGGATGTTGAAGGTCGCCGAGATGATATTGCCGGTCAGGGAGAGGTCAGGGCAGATTGCGCGGATGTCGTTGAGCGTTTCCTTGGAAGGGTTCAGAGCAGCCTCGCTGACGCGGCGCATGTACTCGACGCCTTCCCGGACGCCAGTCTCGAGCTGCGTCTCGAACGGTTGCCCCTGAATGGCCGAGGGCTTCAACGCAGGAGAGGCCGCGATAGCATGGTCTGCCTGCTGGCGGGCGAAGTAGTCTGGGTCGGCCGCCGCGCCATTTTGGCCAGCTGGTTCGGAGTCATAACCCTCGTGGGTAATTCCAGGGGTCACCGGGACCTCATCGAGGGGGCCAGCGGATGTCGTCTGCGAAAGATCCAGTTTCCCGATACCATTGGGAGGCGCATCGTGGGCGCTTTCCGGGCCGGCAGCGGTTGTACTCATGGCCGAGTCGTGTGCGTATCTGGGGCCCGAGCCTGTTGGGGTGCTGCAAACAGGGGGAGGGGGGAAGAGGGCCTTGGTGCTATGGGAAGGGCCGAGAGATAGAGAAGAGGAGGAGAGGAATGAATGCAGCAGTAAGGTGATAGAAGGAAGCGAAGGATGGTGACTTAATAACGGAAATGGCCGAGTGCACTTCAGGTCCAGGATAGGTGGATGCGGAATCTAGACACGCAGCGGCACACAGCAACCGGGAACACCTCACAAGGTAACGTCAGCGGGGCGCCACCCGTGGGCTACCTATCTCCCTGTGACGCGCAGAGAAGGGAAACCCGGACCTGGCAGGGCTGGATGGCCAAGTCGCCCGGTACCTTACCTGGCCAGCTCAGTTTTGGTACTTAATGGGAGAAGACGGGAGTCAAGACGGGAGCTGGCGAACAGGGTGGAAGACACTGGACAAGACCGAGACGGACACTGTGACGGAAGATGGCGGACTAGAGCCGGCCGGAGAGACTGAGGTAGGTGAGGTGTGACGGGACAAGACGTGGATGCTCGATTCGACTGCTAGGTGCCCTGCGAACTCGGTCCGGCAGCCTGAGGTGGGGCCTCTGCTGCTTTCTTGATCCGGCCAGCAGGTGCTGGTCCAGTGGTCCAGTGGGTCTTTTGACTCCCTGCCCGGTCACTCTGGTCACTGAGAATGAGACAGGACAGAGTGCCCTTGGTTGCAATGCGAATTGGCCCAAGGTTGATGGTTTTCCCTCATTTTCCCTCTTCCCGATGAATCAAGGCCAAGCTCGGCCAATTCGCTGCTAAGACTGGCTCAGTGCAAAAACAAGCACACAACAATGGCGGGGTAGGTTCCGGTATCAGGTCTTTCATGATGCAAGCGGGGTTGAACATGGTGGGGACAAGAAACGGCCCGCTTCACATGTCCGGGTCCAGCTTTCACCGCCCAGCAGAACGGTCCTCTTCTGGGGTTGTCGTCTTCCATCCTCAACTGCGACGAGAAAAAAAAAAAAAAAAAAAAACCTCAAAAATATCCGAGACACTCATTGACCATCCGAGGGTTACTCCAAAAAGCCTTCACCAATTGCCCGAGACCTGAATGTTTTGTTTGTATCCTAACCTTATCGGTCGATCAGGACCGATTCGGAAATGACAGGGATCTCGGCCTCAACGTGCCTTGCTGGAAAAGTGGATCCGGGATGACGGCCCTGCGAAGCTCTGGCGATGGCCGTTGGCCTTGGCCAAAGACCGCCAAGAGAAAAAACGTCAGAGCCAACAACCACGCGTCTCATTTTGTTATTGACACATTCAAGTTCGACAAGTTGCTGAATAACCTCTCCTTTCTACTCCCATGGTCATGGAGAAACCAGACGGGCATATCTTCCAGGTTCCATGGCAAAAACGCCGTTAATGCCAATGTCTCGCACTGAAACTCTGTCCAGGACCAACACAAAACTGCGCCATTTTCGTCTTTTTTTTACCACCCATGGGGTTATTTTTCCCTTTCGATTCGCTTCCCGCTCGTTTCTCGTTTCGCGGCGACAACGACCCCAAGATCCCGTCTTGCCGCAGTTGAGCCGGTGGAATTCGGCCGCATTTCCCCGGCTGTCCTGGCGCTTCTGTAATCGTCCACAGCTACACTCCCTAGGTCAGCTCCCTGAGGGCATTTCGTCTCTGCCGAACACTGTCACTTTCACTCTCACTCTCAAACGCGCGCCGCAAGTTCGACGCAACCTCCACCATCGCTCCAACCTTACCACGTTCCCAACATTCGTCCCTAACTAACGCAGCCACTTGCATCACACCGTTACGCTGCCATGCCATGCTTCCCGTCAAACGGCGGCGGCGGCGGCAGCAGCAGCAGCAGCAGCAGCAGTAGTAGCGGGCAAAAAAATGACGCCGCCCTACATTGCAGTTACAGGCCCGGCAGGCCTCCGCCAGCCCAGCCTAGGTGCAATGCATGGACGAAAATGTTCCCGTTCCTTCACCACATGGCAGCCTCCTGCTTCCCGACTGGCTGACTGCTGCTGATGGACGGATGGATGGATGGATGGATGGATGGATGGATGCTTGCCATGTTAGCTACCTATACTGCGACTTGACTTGACGCACACACTCTCACGCATGTTGCCCTACCCGCCCGATTGCCTGCCTGCCACACTTTTGCCCTGTTGCCCTGTTGCCCTGCACTGTTTGTTTCCGATGATGCCCACAACCGCCCCGTCCTGCCAAGCTTCATTCCCGATGTGATGCGATGCCGTCATTCATGCCGCACGAGATCGTCCGCTACGCCGTCGCATTTATTCCCGCCACCTGATTGCCCTAAGACGTGTCCATAATATGATCATGATTGTGCCGATTTTGTCTGAGGTGAGTGAACCCCCATGCTTGCGATGCGAGCCCGGGTTTGCTTTTCGGGTGCTGCACTCGATCCCGTTCCACAAATGCGTCACCTAGCAGCGCGAAGCCCGGTGCACCAGACAGCGAGAGAGCAGTTTGAGATCGGCGCATAGGTGGTGCGTATAGCACATGGATATTTTGCAAGGCAAACAACAACACATGGCAGAATGAACTAATCCAGTATTGGGGGACGGGTCCATATCATGTTTAGAAGCGTTTGATGTATAATGTTGTTGTTAACGAAAACCAACGCTGGAATTAGCGAGGTAAATTACCTGAGGTACTCAGTACGGACCTCTGAAACGAGGTCCGCTCATGAGCCAAATGTTTTCAAGCCCTCTTACACTCAACCGTGGCCACGGTATCGTCGTCCCTCGCATAATAGCCAACCATCATCAAGCCGGCAGGTTCCGCAACCTTCCTGAGCATCTCTTCATTCCTCAGCTTGCCTCCCAGATTTAGCATACCAATGTCCAATAGACACTGAGAAGGCATCGGCGGGGAGGGGAATTTCTCCTCGATGATGATGACTCTCGCCTTCGGGTTATCCCTGGGCAATGCGTCGGCAAGATGACGCAGAATATTCGTGGCGGCTCGGTCTGTGTGGTTGACCAGACAGTGCCGGAGGATGTAGGCGAGGGCTCCTGTGATAGGGTCAGGATCCGTCCAAGCTTCGTTGTTGCTCTGTAGAGACAGTCAACGAGAGAGAGGGCTGCTATGAGGCATAACTCACCCTTGACCGGCTGCTCCTCCAAAAAGTCACACCCCATCATCCACACCCCCTTCAACACTCCATCTCCCCTCTCCTTCATCGCCCTCTCAATCACCTCCCCCCGACCCTGCAAGACACACTGCTCCTGCCGCAGCCCATCTACATCTCTCAGCAAATCCACCAGCAAATGTCCCAGCCCCCCACCGACGTCCACCACGACGGGTGTCTCAGCCGGCATCTTGCGAGCCTCTTCCCCGATCCACGAGTAGTCGTACACGGCTCCCGGTCCGGTCATGCGCCTGGGGTAGTCACCCGTCACTCGGTTCCCGCTCATGCTGTGAGCGAAAGCGGCGGTGAACTTGGGGTAGCAGGCTTTGATTTCGTCAGGTGTCAAGTCCGGGCGGCCCCAGGCGTAGCTGAAGGGGGTTATGACAGCCATCTTCGTTGGGGCAGAAGCACCGCCAGACCCTGGGGCTGGAGTGGGTGTCGAGCCAGTCCCTGGATCAGGGGGAGTTGGAATCGGCCGGGCTCTGGGCTCGTGCCGTCCATAGACGTCGAAATATTCCGGCCAGTGGCAGCCGGGTTTTGCGGCGTGGCCCATGCAGACTGTGTAGAGCGCTGCAAGGTTCGTGTGCGAGAGGAAGAGGCGGGAGATGCGTGAGTGCCGGAGGGTTGGCGAGGCACTGACATCTCGGGGGCCAGGGAGGAGGCGACCGGTGCAAAGCAGGAGGTTGGCGATGCGCGCTGAACATGAGTCTGCAGTCAATAACGGTCTGGGTTGCGAAAGTGGTTAGGAGGGGATTGCGACTCACCAACCAACGCCTCTTCAGCATCAACTTTCTTGGCCAGGTCGGCAACGGAGATGTGGCCGTCGAGGGGGATGTGGTCGAAGGCTTTCCAGTCGATGAACAGGTTGGTGCAGTTCACCTCTGCGCTCTGGATCATGAGACCAGGCCTCGGGTATGATTAGCTCTCCTCATTTCTTGCAAGGGGGCATGATATTCTTGGGACATAGGTAAAAAAAAGAAGAAACAGAGACGCACCGTAATCCAATCTGCCCTTACCACGTCGGGAGTTGGAGCTGTCTCCAGCCAGATCTTGCGAGCAGTCTGGGCGATGGCCCGACGGAGATCCCTCAAGTCATCCTCCTGGCCGGGGATTCTAGAGGCGGCGAATGCTTTGACGTTCTGGAGCAGCTGCTCAGCGGCAGAGACGAGGTCGAAGGGAGTCAAGGTCGCCATCGTGGCTGGAGGTACACTGACACGACGGGTATGGATTCTAGGGGTATTTTCCATGTTTGGGAACCTGCCCTCGACAACCTAGCTGCATAGGTGTTAAAAAATTGCACCTAGGTAGGTACCTCAATAGGTAAGTTCAACCACCTGAATGGTCTAATTGGAACAGGAAGCTAGCAAGAGGCGTCCATTCAACTGTCAGAGACCCTATTCTCCGACCTTGTTGTTTTACGTCGTGCTTTCTCTTTCCCGTCCGGGAGTTGCTTTCACGATCATGTCCCACCTCTCTCTCTCTCCGGTCATTTGGGTTCCGTTGTTTCGGAACTGTTTCTTGTCGTTAGTTCAGGCATATTTGTCCTGAACCGTATCTTCCCTCCGATAATCACCCGGAACGGTTCTCGACCATGTTGGAACTTCTGTTGAAGTCATAAGCAT
Organism: Mycothermus thermophilus; assembly: GCA_011316235.1. Classification (NCBI taxonomy): domain Eukaryota; kingdom Fungi; phylum Ascomycota; class Sordariomycetes; order Sordariales; family Chaetomiaceae; genus Mycothermus; species Mycothermus thermophilus. Next base: position 1,592,933 of record QQBE01000006.1, read on the forward strand.
CAAGGAGCCTTGGAAACATCGGACATAATTAGGCCATGGAGAGGAAGGTGTAAGCATTACGTTTATAATATCCTCCATGTCAGATGGCCACCGTTAATGTCTCTTAATTCCTCGTTGCAGACTTCGTCCCTTGCTGCACATGACCTGGTGCCGAATCAAAGCCGTCACCTCTCGACTCCAAAGTCCATTGAATGGAGTGAACACGTTCTCTCCACTATTCCCAAGTCACCAACTCATTCCAAACCTCAACCCTACCTGTCAACCTTCACTCCTGCTCTTCACCACTCACAGTCAAATTGCGTCCCTGCAACTGCTGATACCAAAGCACCGCCCTCCTGCTGCGGAACACCACCATCTTCCGGACCACCGTCTCTCTCATCTCCCCCGGGCCGCTGTCATCACCCTAACGATTCCAGCCTTGAGCTGCCCCTTCCTAAAAGCCAGCTCCCACGGCCCTCATTCCCGCAGCGCCCGCAGCCGCCCCCAACCCCGCCTCCCTGATCGCATCCAGTTTCTGCTTGCTCACCCATCCCGCCTCGGTCCGTTCCCCCTTCTTCTCCGCGCAGGCGGCACAATACACCTGCATCTTGACCGGCTCGGCTTCCAGCATCGGCCAGAAAAACGCATCCTTCCTTCCGCCGCCGCCGCTCCCGCCGCCGCTCCCTCCGTCCTTACCGAAAGAGGAGAAGCTGTTCCTGCCAGCTCGGGACTGCGGGCTGACGACGGTCGGGGGCGCGGGCGGCGACCACATGCACGAGGAGCAGGTGTTTTTCGGCGTGAAAGCGTCGCGGTGCGTCAGGAAATCGCCCGAGTAGCGCATGGCGCGGAAGATGTCGAGCGCCAGCGCGGGGGAGGCGTTGGAGTCGAGAAAGGCGTTGAAGGTCGGGTCTTGCAAGAAGTAAAAGCGCGCGAGGTGGATGAAGGTGATGAATGTCGTGCGGAGGGGGCCGAGCATCCATGGTTGGGGTTGGTAGTGGGGTTGGTGCTGCTGGGACGGGGTGGGTGTGGGAGTGTTGGGTGGTGCGTTGGAAGCAGGGTTGGTCGGAGGGCTGGACGGAGTTGCCTCATAGGACTCGGGCTCAATAGGGACATCGGCCCAGGCGAGCCGGGCGGCTTCGAGGAACTCGGTCATCCACGGGGCTTCGTTGCCGAATTTCAGCTGGATGGTCCCAAGTTTGGCGGCGAATTCGGCCTGCAGGCTGCGCAGGGCAATGTCGCACAGTCCGACGGCGCCGAAGTAGTCGGCGATGGTGTAGAGCTCGACGCAGGTGATGAAGTCGGTGGTGGCTGATGGGGAACGCATGGCGGGGATGTTGCAAACTGGACATTTCGAGTCAGTCGAGTCGGTTGTGGGTGAGAGTTGAGCATTGAGAGAATGCCATACCACCCTTGTAAAGATACTCGATCAGCCAACCGACGAGTCGAGGCTCGAAGTCGTTGATCTCAATGACGTTTGTCGACGCCTCCTTGAACTGGCCGGTCAGGGCCTTCTTGAACCAGTCGCAGCGGGAACAAATGATGTTTTTGTGGAGGTTCCAAGTCCGATCACCACACTTGACAGTGACGTCGGAGAAGAGCCCTGTCCTAAGGAGTCTGTAATTTAAGTTGGAAGTGTCAGCATCTAGTTTTAGTTAGCATGGATCGGTGGGTGATGACTGTACTGCTCATCCGCCGCCATGAAGCGGGGTGTTCGGGCGTAGGATTCTCCAGCCATGGTGGTGATGGGTGTGGAGGATGGAATAGTAAGTTGAATAATAAAGGTGAGGCCGTTGACAAGCGGCTTCAGAATATTGCGGATAACTGCGGGGTTGTCAGACCCTGATGATGAGGAGTGCCTAATAGGACAAGCGGATGTTGGCCAAAGCGGTGGGACAAGGCTGCAAGACGCACCAAAAGGCCACATGATGTTGGAATGAGGTTGTAAGTTCGCGAACCGAATTTGGGCGACAAGATTTAATTACCATGGAAGGCAACTTACAAACCCGGCGATTTGTTTGTGGTAAACAAAGAAACAATCTCACTCTTCAACTCAATCCGAGACAAAACTTTACTCGCCCGTCATCTGAACTTCTTATAATCGCAAATTTTCCATCCCTTTATAAAAACTCGTTGCATCTCTTTTTAAATGACGTTGCACGCAGAACTTTTCCCCGCAGGTAGGGCTGGGGTGCAATCGTTTTTGACATTCCACCCTACAAACAATGATGTCTTAACACCAGGTCTTGAAAGTCAAATGTAATTCACAAACCAAGTGACCCTTAAGGAAGAGTGCTACTTGTCGAACTCTTCTACAGGTTATCCGAGTTGGCATACGTTATCCTTTCGACAATTGACTGACGAGCGTATGAGATCGTGTTGACATCAGCCAGCCCCTTACGAGGTACAACTGGCTTGAACAGTGGAAGCACCTCGACAGTTTTCAGCGCTTGTCCATGGTTGACAATTGTACAGGTATGCCCGTTCCTTTTAAAGACTAAATTGATCGGACCCTCCTTTTGCCGTGGTTAGCCTCATCAGCGCACCATCACCATAGCTATCTAGATGAGATTAACTTAATAGATTCTGTGTTTGCTTACCTGAGTGGCAACAATCCCTCCGCCTCATCGCTGTTGTTTGCCTCGCTGATTGCATTGAAGAACTCACAGGCCAGTCCGAAGAGAAGAACCATTGCGAGGACCTGGCCGAAAGTCCATTCCGCCTCCGCGTCACTAACTGGATTTCTGTTGATAATATCCTCCACGGTTCCAAGCAATATCGCTGAAACTGCCAGGGAGATCAGATCCCCTGGGTATAATAATGCCTTCCAAAGAGGTAGCCGCATCCACCTCGGCGGTTCTCCCACGTTCCTGATTTGGAACTCCACTATCTTCAAAGGGGCAACGATGTAGATCAGGACAAAAGGGGTCCATCCCCACAGTGATTGTACGTGAGGTTCAGTACAAGTATTCGAGCCGAATTGGGCTTCGGCGACTATGCTAGCTGCGCCAACTGAGCCAATAGTAATAAACCAAAGACAGGCCCCTGGGGGCTACAAGCAAGAATAGAAGCGTGGCTAGAGAGAAATCAGAAACCTCGGTCGGGATTTCAGATATCTGAAGTCCCAGCATGAACAGCAGACACACCGCAACATGATAGTGAATGATACACTCGGATGAGTCGGTCGAGTTGGTCGCGGTCGCTATGGTCATTGTCGCATTGCCTAGGAAGCTCTCCATTGACTCTCTCTCTCTCCCCGAATCAGGTACTTGAGATGACCGAGAGAAAAAGGCATGGGACCAATTAGTTTGTCTGCTCGCTAAGACAAAAGTCGTTCACCGCGTTGGATCTGAGGGCAGCCAGGAGTTGTTCCCCCAGAGCCTCAGCCTGATGATGCCTCCAACCCAACAAAGAGCTGCATACGTGGCGATGGTGACTGGCCCTTGTCGGGTTTATGCACCCCGCAGATTGAGCATAAGGCTGAGGCTCTGCTCCCTTACATTCCTAGTTGTCAAGGTCCACGATGCAGAGACTGAAACGGTGTGACTGTCATCAGCAGATATTTTTAACATAAACGGGGGGCAGAGAAACCTTGTTTGGGTTCCAAGATCATGGCGACCCCACAATTGTAGATCTCGAAAAGACTGTATGTACAAAAGGGTCATTGGTCTCTGATACCACCGTTCTAGCGTGTTCCTTAAGATAACCCTCCTATCCTTAAGACACTCGACCTAAGACCCAATATCAGCCACGACGCAGTGAAATCGTTGTCAATCCCTCAGATCAAGACTTCCCATCAGGCATGCGCTGAGGAAAGCCAACATCCTTAAGCTGTTTGAACCCTCCTTTATCTCGAGTTGGTAAAAACTTTTCTTTCGTTGAAAGAAGTGTGAATAATGAGATGGGCTTTGCTCACCGAAGTCCTCCTTTGTCAACGTCCCAGACTGGGTGTTGATCCCCAATGTCGCCCAGCTTCCTTAGTAGTTTTCGGTTCTCCCAGAATTCGAGCCCGGCTTGTATGAAGCGGTAGGCAGGTCCCAGCAGAGAAAGCATAGCTAGTGTCTGGCCGAAACTCCATTCCTTCTCTTCCTCGCTCACGGGATTCCTCCCAAGTAGGATCTCCACTTGCGCGAGGCAAATCACTGAAATTGCAATGGAGATTATATGGTCAGTAAGTCGCCATGCTATCCTCCAACGCGGACCGTCCTTCATCCGGGGCGTACAATCCGAGGTCGTTGATCTGCTCCTCCAGAAAATGACCACAGCCCGGACCAAGAAGAATAGCCATGGCACCACCAAAATGCCAATGCTGTTCAAGAATGTCCTCTCCGTAAGACCTTCCCGGTAGCCCAACCACCCGTTCTCACTGTCGTTGATGCAATAGGCGTACGTGGTGATGGTTTCGAGCTTCGCCATGACGTACACACAAAAGACCACAGGCGATAGCTGCAGCAAAATGAGGCCAAGCCCATGGAAGATGGATGAAACCGTGGACGCCTGTGAATCTCTTGTTTGGTACCAGCGTAGCACCTCGACTTGCATCTCACACCACAGTATCGGTGTCAGGAACATGACGATAACGGAGTGAAACAAAGTCAGTTGATCTCGTCTGAGTTGGAAGCACGCTGTGGACAAAAGTGCTAGGCAGGTGATTGTGCAAGCACCCTTGTATGACGTCTCAAACTCTAATAACCTTTGTTTAAAAATATACTTCGTCACAAAGGAAAGGAGACGTCCTCCCAAGCAGAGAGTATAGATGCAGAGCCGGATCTGCTCCGTATTCATCGATGGTTAGTCCAACCCAGCCATCCATGACAGCGACTGATAATTGCAACAGCTTCGAGCTTACTCCTAGGCCGCTCACGTCGGGATTTGGCGGAATCTCTGTGCATGTACTGTAGTATACGGACCCCATTTTCAACGCTCGGTCCAACAATAATAACAGGCAGCTGACGCAAGAAGTACCAAGTTGATGTTTTGATATTGTGTTGAGAAATAAGGCAATGTAAGGAGGGATCGTCAGCTGATAAGCTTAGGTAAGTAATCCGTTGCGAGACTGTTCGTAGGTTAAGATGGATCAACATGCCAAGTTATTAGAAGGCCACACTGCACCGCGGGCGGCCCGATTATTTGGCTTCTTCTCGAGCAGGCAACACAGAATGTGCACAATGGGTGGCTGATGGATATCCGACTCAGCCGCTTGGTATTCATGACTCACTGGGGATGGGCTTTTGGTGCCTTCCAGCTCATGAATTGGACGGGTAAGGCTGGGAGACCAAACACACCTTACGACTCCTGCATGGCGGCATTACGATCTCCACGACAATCCAATAGTGTCCAAATCTTTCATCTGATTGATGGAATCATGTAGACAAGGTGTGTTAAAAGCCATCAGGCTCCTGCTCATCGAAGCTTTCGCACATGTCTGGAAGACTGGAATTGGTTGCTTGTTGCCGCAGCCTTACACGTGTAATCAGGCGATGTGGCATAGCCTCCACTTTCCAAACGCACGGTGTTCACAAGCTGATGATGGCTGTTTCTCATCCTTTGGTCCGTCTTCCAAAACCTAGAGTTACTTCAAATGCGTTAATGTAATGGGCTCTCGCCTCCGCGTTTCGGATCGTCTCACTTCAAGGCTGCAGCCTTTGCTCTCTATTTTGGGACCATTAACTGCTCCTCGGCTGTCCCAAGCTCGGACGAGACATTCAACAGTTCGAAGGCAGGACCAGCAGCCGCACAAAATAGGGAGGATAAGGCAATAGGAACAAACGTTCTCCTCCTCGCTCAGAGGATTCACAGATGTCATTCCTTCCATGTATACATAGCTGGTAACCAGGGAGATGATGCTATACAAGGCCCCTACGATCTCCAGGTTGGAAGTGAGAGGCATTCCGCATCGTTTGCGCCTGCAACTCATGCCAGAGAATAAACCACTTAGCTTACATAGCTAGAGCTAGTTTAATAACGTGATTAACTCGGTGATCGAATGAACCAACATGGGGATCGTAAAACGCTTCGCCGAACTACCTGACCTTTTGCATGACCTGACCTAGAGCCGAGTTGGACTCTATGACGGGGTGAGATATTAATGAATGTTGGTGTCTCAAACAGCAGATGAAACTCATATGAGGTCTCTTGGTATGGTCAGAGGGCTCGAAGTCACAAACCCTAGGCTGCTAGTGGAGAGTCAGGCTGCATCGCTCCTCCAATTAAGCAAAAACTAGGTGGAGATCATGGTTCGTGGATGTGTTATTATTATCCCTGTTCAAACATAGGCCCAGAAGAATATTCTGAACCCCAACCACACAACAAGGGTTTGCCACCGAAGTATTTTTAGGAGCTTATAAACCCCAAGATCCGTGTTCGGTGTCTCAAGTGTCTTCGGTGCGTCAGCATCCTCTTGTACTTTGTTCTTGACCCTTATTAGTGGTGAGGCCGCGCGACAAAAATACTGATATGTTCTTGAGCGGTTATTTTTACCATTACTAAGCGGACACTGTCCAGGCCTCCAAGTCATGGATGTAAAAGTCGAAGCACCTCTACTTATTACTTCGTGGACCTCCTGAAATTAAAAGGAAAGACGATTCTCACCCAACAGCGGCGTGATGATAAACTATGACAGGATATGGCCGGTTTGGGTCCGAGCCTGGCTTAGTCAGCCAGCCTCGGCTCTCAGCCTCCATCTCTGACAGCCCAGACGGCCCACCTGGAGCCACCCTCTCTGTGTATATATTCGGGCTTCCGGGCCCTCTGGACTTAGATAGTTTTTCCTCAGTAGACTTCCTTCACTTCATTCTGCATATGCCATCGTTCAGGTCTGGGCTCTGACTGTGTCACATAAACGCCGACCTGCAGTCCACGCTGCGGCTTGCCGAGCCTGGTGCCAATGCAAGTTCTTGATATGAATCCAACCAGCCAGCCTAGCAAGGCTGAAATACTCGATAATTAGTCAAGACAATAATAAAACTTCTGCTGAGCAGACATAGGCTCAATTTCGGTGCACACCGTTGAGTTAGCTGGGTTAATCTGGTCGGTCTGGTTCATCGACAAACTCATTCTGCACTGGCAAGTAGGTATTGATTCGTTGGGGGAAAGTCGGGTAGATTCAGGTAAAATCCTGGCCCAATACCAGACGCCTACATCAGTTTTGGGGTTAAACGAATCAAGGTAAGGGTGACAAAGAGGCTCGGGCTCGAGAGCAGTGGCTCAGCTAAATGCTGTGTCCTGGAACCTAACCAGCAAGGCTCTTTGGATGCAGCGTCCCAACAAAATCCCGCATTTGTTCGCTTGAAACACAAGGCTGAAGTGCAGGCTCCCTCGAGGGGTTACGGTGCAGAGCTCTGAGATGTAGGGAGACGAGCTACCGCAAGAATCCCGGCACTGGCATAGAGCAACACATCGCGTTACTACCGACAAGGAGGGAAAGGGGTGGCTTTGAGGCGACAGGTGAAAATAAGAAAGTGTTCCACCTATAAGTCGATGAGAGAGACCTCCGAGGACGGTCTTCAAAGTCGACTAATGATAATATAAGATAGAAGAAATGGGCTTTTGGTATCCTCTCCGACGTCCCTCTGTCCATCCGAGCCTCAGAAGACGAAAAATGTAACTAGAATATGTACAGTACCTGATTTTTGCTGGTCAAGCAAAGACCCAAGAAAATGAATAAGCAAAGCTCCCAAACTCCCAACTCCATCCCCTTTTAGCCTCTCCCCACGACAAAACCAAGAACCTCATCCTCATCATCACCTCCTAAACCACCCCTTATTCTTTTCCCCCACTAACGGACTCAACGTCCCCCCCGTCCCCTCACTCGCCGGACTCATCACTCTCCCCTGCCCTGACGCCTCCTTCCCAGCAGTACTTGGCATTACCTCCTGCTTCTCTCCTCCTGATCCTCCCCCACCTCCGCCGGTGTAAAACCCGCCAGCCTCAACTCCTTGCCCGCCCACGGCCTTTTTGGCGCGCAAATACCCGACCACAATCGCTGCTGTCACGAGGAGGAGGAAGCCCAGGCCGATGCCAACACCGAGACCGATTTTGGCGCCTTCGTTCATGCCGCCTCCACCACCACCGCCTCCGGGAGAGTCGAGGGAGTCGAGCGCGGAGGTGGGGAGGGGGGTATCAATATTTGTAGTATCTGGGGGAGGGTTAGCGAATGGGTCTGGATAGGTGAGGGGCGGGAAGGAGTGGGGCACGGACTTGTTTGTGTTTCCTCGCCATCATCATCACCATCATCATCATCATCATCCCCGTCGTCGTTGTCCTCGGCCGGGTCCGTGCCAGGGGTGGGTGTGGCTGTTGATTCCGTGGTGCCCATGCCCATGCCGCGGGTGGTTGTGGTGGTCATCCCCATGCGGGTGTTGGTGGACGTGAATGTCTGGACGGGCAGGGCGTTGCCGAGGGTTGCGGCGGGGAGGGAGAAGAGGGCGGTTGACGTGTGGCAGCAGCGGTTTTTCTCGGCTGCCGACTCGCAGCAGTAGGCCGCGGGTTCTCGGAAGCCTTCGTTGTTGCATTCCCAGACGAGCACGCCGCCGGTGCTGAAGTTGAATGCGTGCGAGTTGGTGGCTGAGTCTTGGTCTGTCGGGTTGTTAGTTTTCCCTTTCTGCTTACCGTCCCGTGGAAATGTGTCGTGAAGCGTACTTATCCTGCAGCTTTGCGGACATATGGGACTCCGCCATGTCTGGTCGGTACATGACCCTCGCACAAAGCTGATGCCGCGATGCGGACCCGTTCCTGGGTTCAAGCACAATCCGGAAGACAGACAGGCGTCGCGGCTACTACAGCACATGCTAACGGCCGCGTTGGGATCGCAGGGCACATCTTCGGGGTTGGGTTCCCCGTTGGGGAAATAGCAGCGTATAGCCGCTTGCGTCAGAGGTGCCGCCGCCACAGCGAGCAGCAGCGACAGCGTGAAGGGTGGCCTGATGGTCCTCATCTCATATCGATCCGATCGATCTCTCTGGGGTCACTATGAGCAAGGCGCGCGATTCATTTGGTGATGGGCTCGGTGGTGTTGTCGACAGCCCTCGTTGTTTCTGGCCTGGAGTGGGGGGGGAAAGGGAAGATGACATGTTCGAAAACCCCAAAGCGGGAGAGAGAATCTCATCAATCTCCGGAACCAACTCCTCCATGATGTCAATTGCGCTCGCTCCCCGGCAACCCCGGCAGACATGGCGCCGAACAAAGCTTTGCGGGCTTCTTCGGCGATCCTGGGGTGCGGGAGCACGGAGCCTGCCACGCGCGACCCTGCAGAAGCGACGTGAGCGATGGTGCACGCCAAGCGGTCTTCCGATCTTAGTGTCGCGGCACGGTTGCCCTGCGATGCCCGAAACGGCATGGAAGGCTAGGTCCATCGTCTCATCGACCACCATGCCGAGGAGGAGCCGAACCACGCGTTCGGCGGCCGTGACCCTCAAACGCGGTACTTGAGTAATATTCTTGGGTTGTATTCGCGGTCTTGAGTCTGGAGAAGTCATAAGGGAATTGCTGTCTTGAGGCGAACGTCCAAGCTCGGCTGGAGGGTGGTGAGATGAGACTCCGTTCAGGGGCTGTTGGGCTTGGACCTTCACGACATCTGTATGTGAACACAGTCTCTCTTTCGTCCAAAGTTGGTGTCTTTCTCAAACGCCCACTCTCACCACCTGCGGCAAACGCATCACTGCTCAGCCCATATCCACCCCCAACCGTTGCGTCGGGTGCATCGTGTTCCGTGAAGTGACATGTTTCTGAGACGTGTGGATCTTGGCTCCAGAAACAGGGGCTTTCGCGGCCAGGGATTCCGGGAAACACTCCGACGATCATGTCAAGGCGGGAGGCGACCGCTGGGCACAATGAAGATCAAACATGAATTTGACAGTTCACACCGGGAAGGGCAAAGAGTACACTATCACTGGCTGTTGGGCTTTGCGAGTGAAATGTGATATTGGTAGTACTATCTTTTACGGAGAGGATCGAGGGTGATGGCTCCAGCGGATGGGGATAGGGCTCTACTCCGCATTTCTCATCCCCGCAAACGGTTTTCCCCAGCTGCAGGGGCTACTACGGCGGTAGCCAGGAATCGCACCTCCATACTGTCGGTACTTGGTTGGCTCCAACAAGCAAAGATCTGGGGTTGAAGATCCAAGCAACCCAGTGCAACTCAATACAAGTCCACGTGGACGGCGGCAAATAGTTAAGGTCTTAATACATGCTACAGTAAAAATAACCCACCGCCTCCTTCGCTGAAGCTGTATTCCTCGTCCCCAATTCTCCCCGCAGTATCTCACATAGTCATGACCGGGATAATAAGTCTGACATGCATCTCCTCCCGGACCAACCTGGGACATTGGGTAACGGCTCCCGCAGTGTCTTAAATATGCCCAACTCCCGATGCCGGCATCATCCCTCAACAGGTCTAACTTTTCCTCAACGGGCTATGCCGCTCTGTGTCGGCCGGCTTGGAGTCGTCCGTGGCACGCCTTCTCCGCACACTAACGGGCGCCGGTCGGCTGGACGGTCGAACGTGCGGTGTCGGCAGTTTTTCGGTCGTCCTCGGCCTTTGGGGTCGTAAACCAGGCGTTAAGTGTGTATAAGTGCTTAGGGACGTCGTGTTGGAAGTTGTTTGAGTGAGAGGTCGTGACGGTTCTTGGGCATCGTTGGTGCTTGGGCGCAAGCGGCCTCATAACCACACCGGCATATTGTTCCTTGAGATTTCATTTTCTGGGCATTTTCATCACTCCCACACTGGCAGTCTTGCCTGGACACCAATCGCAGTCATGGCCACCGAAAAGGAGAAGTGGTTGACCAAGACGTTCGCCGCGTCCGTCTTCCTGGGCATTGGAGGCTTTCTCTACGGATAGTGAGTGTAGCCGAGCGGAACATTGAAGTCTGATGTTCCTAAAACTGACGCCAAGTGCCTAGTGACTCGGGAATCATCACTCCAAGCCTCGCTCTCACCTCGTTCAAGTCGTACTTCAGCTATCCCGATGCACCGATGAGAGGCGCCATTGTCTCTATCTACCAAGCAGGAGGTGTGAAATCCCCTGGAACACTCAATCTCTGTTTATGCCGTCCATCTCTAACGAAACAACCACATCCAGCATGGCTCGGTAGTGCCTCAGTCGGAGTCACCAGCGACCGACTCGGCCGGCGCAAGGCCATCGCTTTCGGCTGTGCTTGGGGTGTTCTCGGCGGCGCACTCATGGCCGGTGCTGCTCATGTTGCGATGCGTGAGTCCTCCTCCAATATGCCAACAAGCTTGTCTCTTTACACTATTAATACTGCATTAACACAGTCATCATCGGCCGTCTTCTCATCGGATACGCCGTCGGAACCATCACCGGCGTGGCGCCCGTCTACGGCGCCGAGATCGCCAAGGTCGGGTTGCATCACCTCCGTGCCCCCTGATCTCCAACACCACGGCCTCGGAACCGGCATACTGACGTCAACTCCAGACCCGCGAACGCGCCAGGATCACAGCCGTCACCCAAATGAGTGCGTTCTCTCCCTTTCTCCCTCCCCCCAACCACCAACCTACCCACCACTAACCCCCCAACCCTCCTTTAGTGGTCGCCTGGGGCTTCTTCGTCGCCCTCTGGACCGGCGTCGGCGAAGGCAAATGGCACAACCCCAACCAATGGCGTCTGGGGTTCGCCATCCAAGCGATCCCCGCGCTTCTCCTCGGCGTGGGCGTGCTCTTCATGAGCGAGTCCCCCCGCTGGCTGATCATCCAGGGCCGAGACGCCGAGGCCGAGCAGGCCTTCCGCAACTGGCACCTGGACGGCACGACCAATGAAGCCGCGGTGGCCGACGAGTTCGCTACGATCCGCCGCAAGGTAGCCGAAGAGATGGCCGCGCAGCAAGGCCGGCTCGGCTGGGGCGAGCTGCTCCGCACGCCGCCGTTTCGCAGGCGATTGTTTGTCGGCGTGTTTGTCTGGGCCGCAGCGATGCTATCGGGGATTAGCTTCGTGCAGTACTTCCAGACGGCAATCTACGCGACGCTGAGGTATGATGAGGATCAGCAGCTGCTTGTGAGTGGGCTGTATGGGTGCGTGGCGCCAATTGCGTGCATTGTGTCGTTGATGTTTGTGGATCGGGTGGGGAGGAGGCCTATTCTAATCTCCAGCTCGGCGCTGTTGTCGGCGTTGTATATGGTGATTACCATCCTGGCGGCCAGATTTCCTGCTCGGCCTGGGCTCCCGACGAACGAGGATGCGCAGCGGGCGATTATTGCGTGCATCTTTATGGTGTCGGCCAACTATTCAGCTTTGCTGGGGCCGATGACCTGGATTATCCCGTGAGTCGTCACCCTCCGGTTCCTCTGGTCAAAGAGGCAGCGTTGCTAACCACCGCAAAGCCCCGAGGTCTTCACCACTGAGCTCCGCGCCAAAGCCAACGCGGTGGTCCAGGTCGTGCACTACTCCATCAGCTTGATCATCACCCAGTGCTCGCCCATTGCTCTGGAGCGGGTGGGCTGGAAGTACTACGTAGGTGAACTCCAGAACCATAGCCCCTGGTGATTGAGGCCTCTAACGATTTCCTCCGCTATTATCCAGATTCTTTTCATCCTCACCAATGCTCTCTGCTCGTTCGTGTTTGCCGTCGCCTATCCCGAGACCAAGGGCAAGTCGCTGGAAGAGATCGACGTGATATTCGGTGATATTGAAAGGCGGGATATCGAGAACAGCTCGAACGGCGAGAAGCCGACTGTGGAAAGGAGCGATTGAATGTTTCTCAGCTGTTGTGTCCAGCACACAGTGAGAGTTCCAACCTCTATGGGAATGGGGAGAGCCGCAAGTAATGAAGTCATGAGGGAATGACGGAGATGGCTCATGTTATAATTTTGAATGAGTAATGACGGGGAGTTGAACGTGGGTGGAGGTAGGACCTAAGGGAGTTTGCATAATGCCTAAGTCAATTAATAGCGATGATTCCTCCAACAAAATGTCTTCTCTGAATTGACCGTATCACCGAGTCCTTAAGGTGGTTGAGTGGTTGGGAGCTTGTTCAAGGGACATCGTCGCAGCAACTCACGAATCATGCCCTCATAAACTGCGGCGCACCAAATCAAATCAAGTTAACAGCTAACTAAACGAGCGGCTATCAAGCAAGCATCCTCTGCAGAGACACAAGCCCGATCGAGACACGGAAATGACAGTAACCTCCAACTTGACATCGACATCTCATCAACTTCCCCCAACTCCTCATACATGCCGAACTGTACACCCTGCTCGACCACGCAACAACCCGCTCATCCCGGCAATCAACAACACTGGTAGCGCTAGGTGATACCCAACAGGCGCGCTTCCATTTCACCATTTAGTCGCAGATGCCCCACTTCTCCAAGAAGCGGTTGAGGCCGCTGATGCATCCAGCGCAGCCGCAGATCTGTGATATCGGTGTCAGCCTCGGACGACCATTTTCCGCCTGGTGTATGACCTCCTAGGTTGGTGCGTGAGGAGGTAGGTTTGTGAACTTGCCTTCTTCAAGCTAGCACACTCGGCGACAGCCCTCCAGTCATCATCGCCAATGGCATCAATGATGCAGACCGCCGAGCCGATGACGCTGACACAGTCAAGAATCTTGCACGAGGCATCCGGGGTGAGCCAGGGGAAGACTGTTTGTTGGTGACGGGTTGGTGGTGTGTGGTTAGCAAGACCTTATTACCAATCCTGCATCATGAGAGATGGTAGTGGGTGAACGAACCTTCAGCTTCGTTGATGGCCGCCCGCGGGGTGATGTCCAGCACCGGGGAGGTGTCCCGCGCAGCGTGAGGCTCGAGGTGCTTGGGATAGGCCAGGGCGGGGGAAGCGGCGAGGGCGAGAGTGGCGAGAACGGCGGTGGCCTTCATTTTGGATGGCGATGGTGAAAGTTGATGGGATGAGAAAGTGTGTGTTGGTGAGTGAGAGATCTCCGCTGAGCTGGAGTGAGCTGTGATGCTGGAGCTTGTGCCTGCTGATGAGGATGGGGAGGATGGGTTGGTTTGAGGGGGAGGAAGGGGCCTTTTATGCTTGTCTCCTCGCCCTGGACATGTTGATGCCGATGAGGTGGCCGATGAGGTCTGATGATGGTCTTGTTTTGCCGGCAGCAGGACGTCGAGACCACTTCGTAACGTTGCTCGCCGTCGTTGCAGTCGGCGGTATTACCTTGATACTGCCGACTTGAGTTGTGATGTCCAGGAAGCCAGTCATGCGTACCTATGGTGATGTCGGTGAGGGGTTTGAGACCGGAGGTTGCGTTGAAGCGGCAGACTCAGGAGTTGACATGAGAGATACTACCATGTAGTCACAGCTCTGTGATATCAAGGTAGGATACAACAATCTAGAATTGTATTGTGGCGCACGGTAAGGGACTTGTTTTGTTTATTTTGTTTATTACCCCTGACGACCTGCTCGTGTCCCTGTTCAGAACCATGGATTGTTTTCCGTTGTCATTTACCCCTTACATGAAGGGCTCGGGCTGTGTCCTTGAACTACTCTGAGGACCAATACTATGCCAGAGATCTGGCGGCCATGAAGAGCTACGGAGCTGAAGAGCATGAGATAACTTGCAGAGCCACTCCTGAATCTCCGTCGCCGAGAGGTTGAACCTATGCTGGACACTGTCTGTACCTCCTGCATCTGAACTAGACAATGCTCTCGTGACTATTAACTTGATGTTGCAATTCGCATCAACTGTTGCAACCTCGATAGGACTTGAAAGCGGCTGCTGAGATAGAACCAACGTGATCAATTATTAATTTGATACAATCCAACAAGGTTCTCATCATCAGCCGCGAGGTGCTGGACGGAGTGAGGCGGACTCGTTGATTACCACCTATCATCAGGCAGATCCTGATATGGACTGCACGTGGTTGTGCCATTCCTATGTGCCACCAACCTGCGAGGTACTGCTGATCCCGTCGTAGCATGTGTTCCGCCTCCTATGTTGATCCCCGAGATGTTCGGTGAGCTGAACGGAGATATCATTATTCAGGAGATTGCGGACCTGCACCGGCGATCGTGATGCCGCGTGACACAGCATATCAACTGTTTCAACGGTCGGGCTGGGATGAGAGGAACGACTTGTATTGCTGCGCGACGTAGGAAAGGTTGATGATTAACACTATGCGTCCGTGGTAACTGGACCGCTTGGCATCTGAAAAGGTCTGACCTTTATACCTGTCTAGAGCAATTGCTAGCGAGTCCGAGGCTTTCGGTATGGGATGCAACGTCGGACTATTATCTAGACACGAAGGTCTGTGATTGCCGGCGCATATATGGTGAACGATCCAGAAGTTTCCCGGGAAAGACTATAGCTGATTGGGCTGTTTGAACAATGGATATTTCCGTGCATCGGGATTAGACGTTGCTGGACGGCTTCGCCACGCGGGACAAGGTTTATCCAGAGCACTGCATCTGTAGAACCTAGATGCAATCAGTAATATATCGTGTTTCCTCTCCTTATAAGTATTTCCCCGCGTAGGCCTTGGTTAAGAGGCTCAAGCAAGTTCACAATGAGTTGTGCAAGGCGCATAATGTCCAGATCATGGAGGCATAACTACCTATGTATGTACATACAAGTCTGCTCCTTTGTGGAAACAGTCTTCAACAATCAGGTTGTTACCTCTCCGAGACCAGAGCAAACAACAAGATGGATTGCCATTCCCTGCATCGCGCGGGATCATAGCATCTCCCAACTCCGTGGTCCGCACAGGTTTGTTTTGTTGAGCAGGAATCTTCAAGGGGTTGGGGGAGGACTGCGGTTTGGGCTGGGTTTAAGGTGCTGCAGGTCATCACATGATTTGACGCGGGAATAATAAGTGGATGAGATGCGGCTGCGGGGCTGACTTCATCGTATCCAGCAATTTACCAACTCCGTGCGTCGGGCTGAATGTGAAGAGAGAAGAAACCCAGGCGCATATGCTGCAGCGCCCTCGATTTAGCCTCGACCCGGTGTGGTACCGCGAAACAACGGGTGAGTCCGCCTGGTCCAATGGCCGTTGATGAGATTAATGACACCGCAAACAGATGTCAATATTACCTTTGTAACTGGAACGAACAACACTTGACCGCCAAATCAGATCCATCAGGGGTAACGGACACCATCCGGCAGCTGCTCTGAACATGCCCGACAGCAAGAAGCCCGGGCATCCAATGCCTGCCTCAGCAGTCTTTACTTGCTTCCCCAAACTCCCAACCGAGCTCCGGATCAAGATATGGGAAGAGGCCGTGCAGCATGTTGACCGTCGAAGGCGCGTCGTCAACATGTTTTTGCCTCCCGTGAAGCAACACAAGCCCGTGATAGCCAGGGGTGCTCCAATCCTGCTCCTACTCAACGAGGAGCATCTTCGCAACTCCGACATGTTGGCGTCTCTGCTAGTTACAAACACCGAATCACGTGGCGTCGCTCTCCGGTATCTGGCGCGACGTCCTCCTCAAGACCCGTTTCCACCCTTCATCGAACGGCAGATGAGCTTGGACTTCGCCGGCGACTGGAGGCCTTTTTGTCGAAGACTTCGATACCTTTCCGAGGGTCTCAGCGTCCATCCCGCGCGCGATGCGGTGTTTATCAACGGCATTGATTGGCATCCTCAATCCCCGAAGGGCGACCAGACATCCATGTGCCTCCTGCCCGATGCCATTCCTCCGCTTGGTGTCCCCCGCTTGTGGCGGCCCTGGCTAGTAGGTATACATGGCCGCACGATTTTACCTCCGGAGCATGGATTCATTAGTCGCTTTCGGACGATCATCATGCCTGCGCACGGCCTCATCGACCATCGCGACGGCAAGGCGCTGCTTGGGGACCCGACATTCGACTACTTAGTAAGGTTCTTGCCACCGCCACGTCTACCTGGGGATGATAGCGACCCCGAAGCTGTCTTCATCGCGATCGTGGGGACGCCTTACCGTGGCAGGAACTTGCAGATGGAGGACCTGGAGTTTATACCTGACGACGAAGTGCAGCGCATCTACGAGGACGCATGTAACTCCTTGAAGCTGGTAAAGCCGCCGCCTCCACAGACAAAACAACAGCGCGCCGTATCTAGTGCCCTGCACCGCGACGTACTTCTCATGACAGCGGTCTGGGAGGAGTGGAAGTTGCGCGCCGAGCAAATTCATCGCGAGCCCCTGGTCTGGGGGCCAGAGAAGCTCAAGAACTATGGGTGGAACGACCCAGAACAACGAGTGTTTCCCAAATGCCACAAGCTACAGTTCGCGCGCATCAAGCAGGAGGCGCTTGAGAGGGTTAGGGCGGAGGAGGTCTTTCCCACTAAGACTGAGGAGACGACATGGAGTCAATGGCTGCGAGAACAAGAAGAAGAGGAAGAGAGGTGGAGAAACTTTGCCTTGAGGGGTGGCAAGTGAGATGGCCTGAGCATGGCAGCCGGGAGGTTGATCTTGGGGGGGAGTGGTGGCGGGCACTTCTTCATGTTCCTTCCTCTGTCCGGAGGAGGCGCGCGCTTTGATGAACGTATGTGTTCGGATGGAGTTGATGTGAGGTATCTCTGCGTCACAGACGTCAACCTCTTCTCGTGATTCCAAGCAGCAACCTTTGTTCCCTACTCCTGATATCAGCAGCCGACCTGTCCTTGGGGTCCTAACTCTCACTCCGTGGGATCCATCAACCTGGTCATATTTGTTAGGTGGGGATCTTGCTCTTTGGCCAGGGTGACGATACGAGGCTCTCTGGTCGTAGTATTCTGGTTCAGTGATCTTCGTAGATGCTAACTTCATAACCTATACTGAAGTACCTCGTCGTTCTCCTCTAGGGTCTACTACCTGTATGGAGCATACGATGTGTCGCAACCCCTATCCTTCTGCCAAATGGCTCAACGCAGCTGCGGGGTTGGGACTGCGCTTATCAGGCCCTACACGCTGACCTAAAATCTCACGCGTTGTGCCAGGCCACGATTCAAATCTCTATGTTCTGTGATTCGAGGATCTTGGATGAGTATTATGAAGTGGCTAACGATAGGATAAGCTGTACAAAGTGTCAAGCGCCCCATTCTCCTTCAAGATTGACGAAGATGACACTAACAAGCTTGCAAGCATTAGATCACCCTCCACTACAACCATGGACACGGAGACGCCAACCATGCTTGGGAGTGACACACTCGAGCTTGGAAGAGCATCTCCAGCATCCTTTGAATGCTTCCCCAACCTCCACACTGAGCGCCGGCTGAAGATCTCGGAGGAGGCGGGTGTGGCAGGTTGATCGCACAAGACGCGTCGTCAACTTGTTTGTCAAGTGTCTCAAGCCCCCGGTATCACAATCGCAATGCGGCTGTCTCTGCTGAGCAACGATTATCTACTGAAGATCGACTCAATAACCCGTCTTTTGATCACCAATACCGAGTCTCGTCACGTAGCTCTGGGATATTTGGCAGAGCATCCTCTGCAAGAGAATCCTTTTCCTGAGCACGACCCCTTACGAGGCGACCCCCTGCAAACAGTCATCCAGAGATGGAAGTCAAAACACTCCAGCTGGGCCACGAGCCATGTCCGCCTTTTCGAGCACCTGTACAAGCTTGGTGTTGATCCCACCCGGGACGTCTTGTTCCTGAACGGCATGGACATCAAGCCAGAGGCAGTTGACGGAATCCCAACCGGGAGGTACTGTCTGGACCGTGACCAACACGCCTACGACCCTCCCCAGCCTTGTGAGAAAATGAATACAGATGTCTCAGGCCTATCGGCCCTCCAGTCCTCTAGCGTGATGCTGAACCGTCTCAGGCAATGGCGGACGCGCTTTGGCATACATAACCGCGAGCTGGGCGACCCCGAACGCGACTTCATCAGCAAGTTCGAAACCATGATGACGCCGGTCCAAGGATTGTATGACCGGCTGGACGCAGGGGCGCTGTTCCATGACCCTACGTACACCGATAACTGCCTGGAAACCCTTCTTAATATTCATCAGCGTGTGAGTCTAACCCTCATGGCTCGCGAATCGCAGACCTTCATTGCCATCGGCAGTAGTTCCTACCGAGGCTGCAACATACAGATGTCCGACCTGGAATTCTTGTCCGCGGACGAGGTCAGAAAGCTTATCAAGCGGCAGTGTCCAAGATGATGTTTGGCAAGAGACTGCTCAAGGCATCAGGCAAGCGTCTGCTTGAGCTGCCTACAGCGCTGGAACTCGATGTGTTCAGCATGCGGAGCCTTTGGAATGCCTGGGATGCGCATGCGAGGGCCGTTTCCCACTGGGCGGAAGTTCCTGTGCGTCGTCCCCGGTTGCAGTTCGCCCGCATCAAAGAGGAAGCGTTTGCGAGGTGGAAGGATGAAGATATGCATTACAAGGACTGGGACATTGAGATTGGGGCTGATGGGAAACGAACAGCCCTTGATCGCCGCGGAGCTGGAGAGAAGCTCAGCTCCGAGGCTGGATCGACCTCACCGACGATGAGTCAATAGCCCGCCCGTCCTTCCATTAATCCTGAAGCTCCGATCCCACCTTGCCACACTGATCCCCCATACAAACGGCCTCGATGTTATTCCCCACCGGATCCAGCACGTACGCAGCGTAGTACGACGGTCCATATTCCCTCACCCCAGGAGCGCCGATGGACTTCCCTCCCGCAGCAACGGCAGCTTCATGGAACGCATCGACAGCAGCTCGGTCTGTTGCGCTGTCAGCGAACTGGCCCAGTAACAGACTATCAGCAACAAGGAGCAGAGAAAACCCCTACCTTTCGCGGCGAAGGCAAAATGCGACCCGACGATTCTCGCAGCGGTTTTGTCTTCCTCTGTATGACTCGGTGACTCCGCGGCAGTACTCTTCACCCACCACTCCACGGCACCGGAAGCGTCAGCAAACCCGATGACGAGGTCGTTTTGGAAGCTCGCGGCGGCTTTGTAGCCCAGGGGCGCAAGAGCGGCCTTGTACCACGCGACGATGGTGGCGTGGAGGGCGGGAGGGGTTTTGATGGCGGAGTGGAGGATGGTCATTTTTGGACGAGAACAAAGCAGAAGGAACTGATTGGTAGGCAAGGTAGTTATCTGTCTAAAAGCTAAAGATAGGAGGAGAGCAGGCGATGATGGACGGTTAGAAGGCGTCGAGGAGGTTATTCTTGAGTCTATAAGTACTTCGTTTTTAGTTTACGCCGATGGTCTTCCGTCTCGGACTTCCTATCACCGAACACTGAACGTAAGCAGACGGAGCAACTCCTATATCCGTGTCTGTTTCGATGTGTCACTCCTACCTGGCTGATATGATTCATGGAGCACATTATCACATCTCCGGTATGTTGATACCGCGTCTCCGCGTCTCCTTGAGCCAGCCAGAGGTTGTATCAGCTTTGATTCGGTGCCGTTGGTGACATCACGAAGGTGTCCGCTAGGCAGAACACCTGGATGCGGCCGTAAGCAACCTCCGCAACCATCGGTCTATCCGTTAACCAAGTCCGAGCCGACTGGCCGGAGTCGTCGGGTACGGATGATGACCGGCCCGGTCCTCCGACGAAGACCGACTACCTCCGAAGATTCGCTCCGTCCGGGGATGAAACACTAGTAAGGTCGCAGCTAACAACTCAGTCAACAAACAACACACCATCTTAATTATTTCGACTTATTTTTGGATTCCTATATCTATGGTTCTAGAGGAGGGATACAGGTTTTTTTCCCTGGCCTACGGGCACGGCTTTTCCTGTATACTAACCGAAGAAGGACCGGCGAGCCCTGACCAAGGGCATGGCGGCGTAGGAGAATATATATATATATTATTTCGACTTATCCAACGAACATCCAGCCATCAACCATCCTGTTCACCACTTACCCCAGCTCATCCATAGATCACCACCTCAAATCACCTACTCAAACAACCAACCCCCTCTCTACCAACCCCCGGATTGTCTGCTCAAACCCGACCACCTCCCTCTCCTCGATCCCCAATTCCTCCGGCGTGATAAACTCCTTCCCATCCCCCTCCCTCTTCGCCCACGGATCGCACATCTCTCCAAACCTAAACTGCATGGCCATCTCCCTGGCCGCGACGCCCCATTTCTTCGTCCACTCCTCCTCCGTCACCTGCTTCACACCCCCGCGCCGCCCGGTCACCGCGCACCACTTGTCCAGCATCTGCCGGAAGGACAACCTCTCGAGCGCCTTGCACGTGTATTTCCCGTGCGCAACCGGGCCAGCGGCAAGGATCTGGCGGACCCAGATCCCCGGGTTGACTGACATGTCGCCGGCAACGAGGATCAGGGCATCGGGGTTGGTGGCGAGGGTTTGGATGTATTCGCCTGTTGTTGGCTGGTACGGGTGTTAGTAGGCCGAGATGATAGCTATAGCATGCACATGCATGGTCATGGATCGGTGAACTCACATCCTCACTTGGTCTCATCATCGGAACCATGACCATATTCGACGGATAATAGCCCACATACAAAAACGTCGTCTTGTGCGCCAGGTCCGGCAGCTCGTTCTTGATCCGCGCATCGACGCGCGCTTTGCAATCCATATGCGGCACCTCGAGCTCCCCATCCGTGGCGTCCTTCGCGCTCGGCTGGGTCGACCAGATGTAATGCTCGAGCGTGGAGATTTGGGCCGCGGCGCGCGCGATATTCATGGCCTGCCGCTCCTCGATCGCGCCGGCCTCGTGTTGGGAGGCGCCCAGCCGGAAAAGTGGTTCCCAGAAGTTGGTGACGGCGAAGATGGCGGTTGCGCCCTGAGTAGCGGTTAGTCAGGGCTTGGGGATCGTTGTGGATAGGACGTGGTTACAGAGAAGGCATTGAGCAGGGAGGTTTCATCGTCATAGTCAGCACGAACGACCTCCACGGTGCCATCGGCAGTGAGTTGCTTTGCCGCGTCGCTATCGGGGTTGCGGGTAACGGCGCGGACTCGCCAGCCGGGAGTGCGCTTCATGATGTTGACAACGCCGCCGCCTTGGGCCCCAGTTGCGCCGGTGATTACGATCAGCTTGGTGTCGGCCATGGTGTGGTTTTGCTGTTGGAGTTGATGTTCAACCTGTGGAGGCGTTGTTGCAACGACTGCTGGAAGACAATGGTGTGTTGTCCATTCCTCCATGCTAGCGCGGATGCATCATCTTCATATTCTCTTTTCTCCGACCCCGTGATGTCGATGAAAGCTTAGCCTCTTGATGAAACAAAGACGCGACGTCTCATCTACACCATGGCAATGGGGAGAGATGAGCCACGTACTCATTGCTCAATGTCTCCGTTCTGTAATGCCATTGGGCTGCTCTGACTCGCTCATGCAGGCTGGAAGGAGTGATGTCATCAGCCTCGCTTAAATCGCTTCTCATTGTTCTCCGGATGGAGCAACCTCCGCGAAAAGGAGGTGGTTGGCACCGCCACGTCTATTACTAGCATTTGTCATTTGTCTGATGCATTACGTATTATAGAAGCACACTCAAACTTTGTTATTGCAGAGTCTACCGTGATAGGTTGCGGCTATGGCCGGCGGTGATTTAACCCTCGTTCTATGTGGAGTGAATGGGATAGAGTTACCGAGCAGTCAATGTCGATGCAATATAGCTAGGAGATTTACTTCCTCATCAACGTGATGCTCATGGGACCTAGACGGAGATGTCCTGACTTTGGCCTTGGGACAGAATCAGGACAAGGCGTTACAGCTGCAAGTATAATTTTCTTTCCTTTTTTCTTTCCTTCTTTTTTCCTTCTTGTGTTTCCTTCTTGTTCTAAAACAAATCCCGAGTTTAACGATTCAGGTATTGGATTTTGCCTGTGTTTGCTAGGGCAATGATTTGGCATGTTACCTACTAAGTCCGCTTTTCATTCCCACGACCACCAACAGCAACAGCGACATCAATACACATCTTTGTGCTTCAAGGTATTCTACCTCTGTTCAATTTTCGATTTTAAAGTGACTGTTCACAGATCTTTCACCAATAGTCCTGCCGTTAGTGACGTGACCAGATGCCGTCCAGGAACGTGACCTCATTATACATACAACATCAACCTACAACAGACAGCCAACTTCACTGAAGAGAGGCCGGGGCAAACACCAATATGAGCTCCATGTTAAACGATTCCAAAGCAACAGACACTCGAGACTCAGAAAAGCATCAGCCTCAGTGTCAATATTCGACAAACAAACATCGACACCAAAACGAACTTAATCAGTTAATCCATCATGCCATCTACATCTATTAAGTCTTTCTAACTGCCCACTAACAGGATGATCCATCCTAACTACACTTCACTGCCATGACATGAAGAAAATAGAAACGTCTCCTAATCTAACGCCATGTTTACATGAACAGCCAATCCCCCACTAACATGTCTAATAAAGCGTCCCTCGACAGGAAAACACATGAAAATAAATGGGCATAAGGACAACCCTCTTTCACACCTGCACAAACACAACTCTAATCCCATGCCCTAACCTCATCAAACACAGCTAGCCACGCAGGGCCCAGCGCAGGAACTCCTTGGCCTCAGTAACCATCGACTTCAGAGACCAACCAACCCCACGAAGAGGAACCTTCGCACGGCACGCAGCCGCAGCGCACTCGTTATCCGTCCACGCAACCTGCACATCATCTGCCCACCAGTGCTGGGCGTCGGTCGTTGTAAGCGTGATGTTGATGGCCGTCAGGTTAGTGAACTGGCGCGCGACAGATCTGTCCAGAACGCGATGTTCAAGGGCGCAAGGAGCGGCTGTCCTACAGGCCGACACCTCGAAGGTCGTCTGGCTGCGAACGAAATCCTTCTCGCCATCCCAATCCAGGCCCGTGATTTCGAATGTGCATGCTTGATCACTCGAGTCGCATCCCAGACTCAGGCCTTGAAAGTCAAACCGGAAGCATGCGTTGTCGCGCAGCGGACCAAGGCTAATCTGAGCAGGGGAGGGTGCGTGATGCTGAAGCATTTGGGAGCCGGAGGAAGACTGGTACCGCATCACCCGCTGTGACACCACCTCGAAGTTCTCAGAGAATGAGAACCGACGATACAGCAGCGGACCAGAACCGGCATTTCCATCCTCTCGGGATGGAGACAGCGGCATGTCATCGAACTGGACGGCAGTCAGTACTTGTCAGAAGGGTTATTCAGCGGATACACATACGTTAAAAAGAACAAAGTCGCGATCATTCACCGAACCACAGTCGTCAGTCGAGCTTCGGGCCGCTAGCGTTGGTCCCGGGGTTTCCACCTCCGACGGAACGGTGTGAACGCCAGCAATTCTCGTGAGAGTCTTGGTCGTGGTGAATGTGATGACAACATGGGACAAGGGGCCAGTATCGGCTGGACGGCCACCCAGGGGTCCGTAGGGGATCGGCGAGTGTGCCACCCCGCTGGGTGCCGTCCTAACAGTGTTGCTGGACGACGGGCTTCCCTCAAGCTTGTCTGTGGTGGTTGAGACATCACCTGGCGGGCCGTAGGGGGTTGGCGAAGGTGCCACCTCACTGGATGTGCTGCTGACAGTGCTGCTGGTCAGGGAGCCTTCCTCAAATGTGCCCGTAGAGGTTGATGAACTCGAAGACGCGGTCGAGGAGGCCAGCTCAGTGCTACTCGACGCTGATGTCGAGACCACGACGCTCGATCCTGGAGTTACTGGTGTGGTCAAGGTCGTGGAGCTTGGAAGAGTTGATGACACGGTGCTCACAGTCGGGAATGGAGTTGAAAGCTCAAAGGAGGTCGACTCCGTTGATTCTGTCGAATTCCACGGCCTGGTAGACAACACCACGGTGGGGCCAAAGCTCGAGCTACTCGAAGAGGTGATGTTGGGGAACGGCGGCACCAGAGTAGGCCCAATGTGGAAAGTTGATGACGGAACATGCGTTCCAGTTCCCCAGACTGTCGTGGTAGCGTGGACGGTACTCACAGGAGCCGTGGTGTTGGTAAAAGGGACCCATGACGTGGGCAGCGACACAATGCCGGAAGTGCTGACTGACGCCGTTGAGTCGAGGGACGTCGGGACTGTGGGCTTGGGGTTCCCCGAGGTGAAGGTTGTGTTCGGGAAGTGGGGCCATGCAGTTGGAGGAACGACCGGGGGGGCATTCTCCGAAGTGGCTGAGCTAGGAGCTGATGTTTCGGAGTCCGAAGGACTGACAACGATCGTTGTCGTCAACGTTGTAAGAATGGGTGGTGCGTTTGGCGAACTGATGACTAGGGTCGTCGTCAAAGTCGAATAGCTGTAACCGGGGATTGATGTTTCTGACGGCGTGACCACCACAGGAGTTGTCAGGGTTGAATGACTGGGAGTGCCAGCCCCAGATGTTGGAGTGACGGCTGACGTCGTTGTCAAGGTCGAGTGGCTGTAGCCTGGGAATGTGGTTTCTGAAAGCGTAACCACAACGGTTGTTGTCAGAGTCGAATAGATTGGGGCGTCAGTTCCAGATGTCGGACTGACGAGCACGGTTGTTGTCAACGTTGAGTAGCTGTAGCCCGGGATAGAAGTGGCCGAAGGCGTCACCAAGACAGCAGTTGTCAATGTGGAATAGCTAGGCGCTCCAGTCTCGGATGAAAGAGAGACGACCAGGGTGGTTGTCAAAGTCGAATAGCTGTATCCCGGGAATGAAGTCTCCGAAGGCGTCACCACGACAGTCGTTGTCAGAGTCGAGTAGCTGGGAGTTCCAGTTCCAGATGAGGGAGTGACGACGAGTGTCGTCGTCAATGTCGAATAGCTCTGGCTCTCAGTTGACGATGCCGAAGGAGTGACGAGGATTGTGGTGGTGAGAGTGGAATAGCTGGGCGTCGTTGATCCAGACCCTGAAGGAATGATGGTGCTCGTGCTGGTCAACGTTGTGTAGCTTGGGGCCGGAGTTGAAAAAGCCGACGGTGTTACAACCAGTGTGCTAGTGAGGGTGGAGTAGCTCGAACTTCCCGTCCCAGAAGCTGGAGTGACCAGAATTGTGGTTGTCAGGGTGGAATAGCTCAGACTTGGAGATGCGGTGATCGATGAGGTTACAATGGATGTCTTGGTCTGAGTGAAGTTGCCAAATGTTCCAGTGGACGACTCCGAGGGCAGACTGGTGAAAGGCGCCGTCTGACTTGTGGAGTTCCCAAATACCCCGGTTGACGACCCCGACAGCCAACTGGTGAGAGGAGCAGTCTGTGTGGAATTGGCAAATATTCCGGTGGACGACGCCGAGGGCGGAAGGGTGGTGGGAGGACTCTGAGTAAAATTGGCATATGTCCCAGTTGACGAAGCCGACGGTAAACCCGTGGGAGGATGAGTCTGGGTGGAATTTCCAAATACCCCCGTTGATGACCACGATGGCGGACGAGTGAGAAAGGCCGTCTGAGTGGTGGAATTGCCAAATACTCCAGTTGACAACCATGTCGGTAAACTAGTGGGAGGAACCGTTTGGCTGGAATTGCCCAAAACTACCGTTGACGAGCCCCACGGTGGATTGGTGAGCGGAGCAGTCTGTGTGGAATTGCTGTAGCCGGGGCCTGCAGTGGTCGAAGGCTGATGAGTTGGAGCTGAGGTGGAGGAGGAATGGTATGGAGGGCTGTTCGTTTGAGATACTGGCGGCCAGAACGTGAACGTCGTTATCAACGTAGACCAGATTGGGGAACCGGTGCCAGAGGGAGTAACGAGAAACGTTGTCGTCATGGTCGAGCAGCTGGGACTTGGCACTTCGGCAGACGATGTCGAAGGCCAAAGAGTAATACTGGAAGTCACCGTGGCGTAGCTTGGTTCTGAGATGCCGTCTGTCCGAGTCGCGACAATGGTCGTTGTGACAGTGGAGTAGCTCACTCCCGGAACTTCGCTGCTTGAAGGCTGAACTGTATGAGTGGTTGACGAGGTAGAAACCCCAGTGGCGGGAACGGACGGCGAAGTCTGAAGCGTCTCACTTGTTGCCGAAGTGGTCCCGTTGGTGCCAGGAACCTCGGACGTCGAAAGTGAGAAGGTCAGAGTCGACGTTAATGTCGAATAGCTTAGGGGTTCGGTCCCGGTAGGAGGGATGACAATGGTTGTTGTCAAGGTGGAACAGCTGATCTCCGGGGCCTCCGAACTCGACGAGCCGAGTGTGATGGTTGTGGTCAGAGTTGAGTAGACGGGGCTTTCAGTTCCAGAAGACGGTGTGACCTCGATTGTCGTCGTCAAGGTGGTATAGCTGGGACCCGGAACTCCCGTGGTAGAAGAGAGCACTGGCGAGGTTGTTTCCAGGGTAGACGTGCCCTGGGCTGTGGTTTCAGTCTCTGAAGATGAGGGGCTAACAGTAGGAAAGGTTCTCAAGCTCGTAGCCAAGGTCGACTTGCTGGCGCTTGGCAACGGCAAAGGAGGCCGACTAGAAGTGGTGGGCAAGGACCCGCTGGAACTGGTGGCTTCGGAGCTCGATGGCGGAAGTGAGAGACTGGTGGTGGGGGTCGAGTATATTAGGGTGGCCGTTCCAGAAGGCGACGTGACAAAGGTTGCCGTCGTCAAGGTTGAGTAGCTGGAGGCCTCGGATGAAGGAGTGAAAACCAGTGTTGTGGTTAGAGTCACACAGCTTTGGCCACCGGGGGATGAAGGCGTCGTCGTCAATGTCAAGTAACTCAAGCTCACAGTTGGAGACGTGAACCATGTCGGAGCGAGCGACGTGATGTTTGTAGTTGGCAGGGTGGTATTTGCAACTGGCAATGTCGACGTCAAACCCGGAATGCTCCCAGTGCTAGCAGTCACGGTTGTGTTCAGAAAGCTGGGCTTGGTGGTAGTGGATGGGAACCATGTTGGCACGACCGAACTGATGTTTGTAGCTGGCAGTGTGGATGCCGAACTCGGAATGCTCAAACTGCTGGCCAGCGTGGTCGTGTTCAGAAAGCTAGGCCTGACAGTAGAGGATGGGAAGTTTGTATGCTTGGACGGCGAGGTAGCGCTCGCAAAAGTTGGCACCGCAGTCGTAGGAACCACACGGCTCGAAGTGGATGCCGGGGCCGTGACGTTCGGGAATGCGTGATCCGGGGTTGTGAATGACGCCGAAGGGGTCCAGCCGCTGCTCGGGGACTCGGTGCTCAGAGTAACAAACGACGTGGCATTGGGAGAACCAGGGGTCGAAGAAACTGGGACAGAACTCCCAGAAGTCCAAACTGAGCTGCTTGACAAGCTTGACGTGCTGTTCCACGTAAAAATGGAAGAAGTCACTGAGGGAATGGTCCCAGACGTTGTGGTCACATTGAATGTGAACGAGGGTTTTGGTCCTGGGCTGGACGAAGCAGAAGACTGATACGCACTGCTAGTTGTTGACGTTTGGGGCACGAAATGGCTCTGACCTGTTGATAACGACGCTGAGGAGCTTGCCAATGTCGAGGAGGGGCGAACCGATGTGGTGTTCCAGGGGACATGATCCGTTGTGGTCCAGGATAGAGACGGCGTCGACGATGAAAAGCCGGTTGTCGAGTTTAGCCATCCCGATGTCTGACCCACTGAAGTGCTGGTCGGGGGGACCTCCGTTGGGGTCAAAACAGCCGTTGTCGAGATGCCAGAGCTTCCCGAGGGCGCAGTCCAAATTGTCGAGGAATTGCCCGGGAAGAGAACAGTTGACGAAGTTGAGAAAACAGTCGTGGTTGTGGATATCGACGCATTGTTGGTTGTTGACAGACTCAGTGACGAAGCACTCGGAAGGGTACTGGCTGTCGTGCTTGATGGGAACGCCGTCGTCCTCACGGTTGAGTTGCTCGACACCGGCCCGGTTGACGAAGACTGGCTTGAAGTTGCCGAGTGCGACACCGTCATGGGGACACTAGAGTTCCCCCAGCTGACTGAGCTACTGGTCAACGAGGCACTGGGGAAAACGCTCGACGTCGTATTCAGGGTCAAGAATGTCGTTGTGCCAGTTGACGTGCTCTCAGAGACTAAGTCGCTGGTAGTTGTGATGGTCGAAGTTCTAGCCGTCGACGGTTGGCTGAGTGAGGAGTTCCACGAGAAAACAACCGTTGTGGAAGTGAATGCTGTGGTTGTGATGGCAGGAATCGTCGATGTCAATGGTTGGCTCAGTGACGAGTTTGAAGACAAGCCACCCGTCGTTGAAGCGAGCGTGATGGTCGTATTGGCTGAAGGTGTTGGTGCCAATGGTTGAGTCACCGATGAATTCGACGAGAAGGAAATAATCGTCGAAGTGAAATCCGTGCTTGGAACTGAAGAAAACCCTGGTGTACCAACTGGACTGGACGACGATGTTTGGGTCGACGTCGTGCCATTGTATGGGGGCAGGGAACTCGTTGTAACCGGAACATGAGACGACGAGGTCACACTGCCAGTTGGCGTCGGGGTTGTGGAAACGGAACTCGACAGGCTTGGTGATGACGGAACTCCACTCGACTCTGTGGTCGCGCTGGTGGCAACAGAGGTCTCAGGCGACCCGGTGTGCGAGGTGACATGAGTCGTGGAGGTCTGGAAACTGCTGAAGGTGGCAGGAGCGGGAGTGCTTGACGAAGTGGGAGGGCCGTACGGAGTAGCTGTCGGAGTTGAAGAGTGGGTGATGGGCACGCTGCTCTCCAGAGCTGAAGACTGCGTAGAGCTAACCTCCGAGGTCGGTGGTCCGTAGGGTGACCCGATCGATGACTTAGAGGTCGCCTGGCTGCTCTCAGGGGCCGAGGTTGAGGTCGTTGCTGTGGTCACTGTCGGCGGGCCATAAGGCTGGTCTTCGTGCTTGCTCGACGAAGAACTCGACTGAGAGCTCGTGGTGGTGGCGATCGGAGTTGGGCTGCCATATGGAATGTCCCAGGTTAAAGACAGGGTTGAAGTGAATGAATCAGTGATGTCAACGGTCGAGCCCCCGTACGGAAGAGGTGTCTCCGATATGGGAGGTCCATAGGGCTGATCCGATGGTGAGACAGAACTTGCAGACCCGTACACCAAAGGTGTGGTACTCGCCGATGTCGAAGTTTCACACAATAGATAAGGATCGATCGTGGTCCCGTTGATAATGAGGGGTTCCAAACTCTCAGAGCGTGCAAAGTGTGGCGGCAAGGATGTCACCATAGGCACAGGAAGACTGCCAGAGATGACAGATCCCCAACTGTAGCTGGCGTCACTCACTGCCGGACGGGAGGACTGAGTGCACCAGGTGGGAAGGATCGCAGTACTGGTGACAGGAGGCAAAATCGTGACCGAGAACAGCGGGGAGCTTGTAGTCTTGTCTGAGGTGCATGTAGTGTTGCTGGCCGTTGTGGACGGCAGGACGGTGCTCGAGGAGCTCGGCCATGAGCCAGTGGGTTCGACGGTCCCCGTGGCTGTAATAGAAGCCGATGTGTTGAGCAAACTTGTTGTATTAAGCAAAGTGCTTGACCACGTCCCAATGGGCTCAACTGCCCCGGTGGTGGAAATGAGAGTTGAGAGGTTGGATGAAGTACTCAGCCAGGTGCTAATAGGCTCGACTGCCCCCGTCGTAGAGACGGGAGCCGAAGGGTTGAGCCATGTCCCCGTGGGCACGACAGCCCCTGTGGTCCGGATGGGCGTCGACGTGTTGTTGAAGGTAAATGGCGGGCCCGAAGTTACGTTTGCCGCCACCGTACCCGTGATGGTCTTAGAGGTACTGTTCCATGAGCCAGTGGGATGGACGACGAAGGTGCTGTTGGCCGGAATTGAAGTATTCAGGTGCGTCGGAGCAGGACTCGCCAACGTCGTCGTGCTCAGCCATGTCCCAATGGGTTCGACCGCCGCTGTGGTGGAAATAGGCACCGAGCTGTTGAGATGGGTTGGTATGGAACTGGGCGACGCAGTCGTGGCGTTGGGGGACGAGGTGGTCAGCCAGGTCCCGATTGTCTCGACAGCCGACGTACCCGAGATGGGAGCCGAAGTGTTCAATGAAGTCCAAGTCGGGGCCCCAGACGATGTAGTCTCGAGGCATGTGGACGTTGTGGTGATGTCTTCGGTACACGAAGTGTTGGATGATGCTTCCACCGGGGTCTCATCTGTGCATGACGTCACCACTGACGTAGTTACGGAGGGCTCTTCAGTGCATGAAGTGCTGGAGGTCGTTTCCACAGGGGTCTCTTCAGTGCATGTCGTGTCAACCGAGGTAGTCACAGATGTCTCCTCGGCGCACGCGGTATCGGTTGAAGTCGTCAGAGATGCCTCATCAGTGCATGAAGTATCGGCCGAAGTTGTCAGCGAAACCTCATCCGTACATGAGGTGCTGGGGGCTGTAACTGGCGGTTCAGTCGAGGAGCAAGGTGTGGATGGAGGCCACAAAGTGATTTCCGAAGGGGTCGTGGACGACGCCTCATATCCAGACCATGTCGAACTCGAGCTAGCACCAGCAGTGACCCGTTGTGTGAAAACGACAGTGGTAGTCCCTCCAAAGCCATCTGGTGCTGTGACAGTGACGGTGGTGAAGGACGCAGTTTCACTGGAGGATGGAATGGGGGGCCAACCGGGAAACGTTGTGCCGAAGTCGTAGCCAGAGGGAGTCGCAGGCACAGTGAAGGTCTCAGGCCCACTGCCACCAAAGTATCCAGATGAAGTCCAGATGCTGATGCTCCAACCCGTAGTCGAGCTCGTTTCAGAGCCCGGCTCCTCAGAGCAGGTCTCTGAAGGAACGGGACCCGACGTGAATGTTGCCGAAGGCACACCATATCCGGCGTTGGTTGAAGAAACCGAACTCGTTCCCTCGGCGACAGAGTCGTCACTTGTGGTCAAGGCAGGCGGGGTGTAGGTGACAGTGAAGGGCACAACCGATCCGTCGCCCAAGGTCAAGGTCACAGTGAACGTTCCAGGAGGATGTTGGACGCTGGCAGATGGCAGATCCGAGGAGGTTGTGACTGTAGATTCACTCAAGATTTGGGAAAGCGTGTACGAAACCGTGTACGTTGCATCTCCGGTTCCCGTCGGCTCGGGAAGCGTGTATGTGACAAAGACAAGGGAACCCGGGATGTTGTCCGGAATCCCGGAGCTCTCTTCAGGACTTAGTCGACGACGCAGGCTATCAAGGTTGAATGCTGCCGTGGCCACTTCCGGAGTAGGCGTGATAACCTGGACACTGTTAGCAGCCAAAAGTTGACTGTCAACAAGGACCGCAGGGAGGCATACCGGGAGCGACAAGCTTCCATTAGGCAGGTTATTGGCGCCAATTGCTACTGTTGCCACTTCCTGGGTGGGCGTGATGACCTGAGCATTATTAGGACCTAGCTTCTAAGTCCTGAAAAGAAACTGGGCAACATACAGGAAGAGAAAGCGACCCCCCATCACGAAGCACGTTATCGGCGTCGATTGCGGCTGTTGCCACCCCCGGGGTTGGTGTGGTAACCTTGACATGGTCAGTAGCCAGATTCCAAGTCTCCCTTCAGGGGAAACCTACCAGGAGCGAAAGCGAACAGCCGCCAAAAGGCAAGCCATGGGCCTCGAGTGCTATTGTGGCCACTTCCGGAGTAGGTGTGCTCACCTGGACGATGTTAGCAGACGGACTCCAAGTCTTATCGGAGAACTTACCGGGAGAGAAAGCGATCTGCAGCCAAAAGGCAAGTCATTGGTGTCTACTGCTACCGTGGCTACTTCCGGAGTTGGTGTGCTAAGCTGAAAACTGTTAGTGACCAAACCCGAATGTCGAATAAATAGCTGGGGGACCTACTGGCAGTGGGAGCGACCCGCCACCACGAGGGAAATCGGGATTGAAGACGACCGTGGCCGTTTCCAGAGTAGGCGTGGTCACCTGGTCGTTGTTAGTACTTTATTATGACTCGAAAACGTTAGGGAAACTTACCGGAAGGGACAGCGACCCGACACCGATGACAGTGGGTATACGCTCCAGTCCAGGGCTGCCAGAACCAGCTCCCTTGAGCAGCGCAGATGTGGACGTCGCGGTGTCCTCGGCGTACACCGTCAAGGTGAGGGTGAGGCGCATTTTCAAAGTCTCCGTGGCTCCAGGGAGCATGCTCGGCGTGAGCACCGTCACGATGACCGAGGGTGTAGGGCTGGGAGTCTGGACAGCACGAACAGCCAAGGTTGCCGAAGGAGTAATCGTGACAGTGCCCGTGAATGGCGTGGCCCTCTTCTCATCAGCATGCAATGTGTATGTCAAGGCATACGGGGTTTCGCCGGCAGGGTCCGTCACAACAGATCCGTCTGAAGAGACAAGAAGCGTGGCTGTTGGATCCTGGATTGATGCTGACCCGACTGGTGGGGTTGCAGGCCACGGAGGTGAGTCCTCAGTCAGCGTTGGGACCGTGAGAGTGACCAGGGCTGTGGAAGTCTCTCCTCGTCCATCCGGAATGGTCATGGCGAGGATGGTTGTAGCTCCTGGGTCGAGAGAATCCCAGAGGGTGAGCGTAACCGTCGAGTCAGCCAAGGGCCAGTTTGTCACCGCTGGGATGCTTTCCGGGAGCCAGTTGGTGGGCGTTGTGGCAGGACAGCCAGACTGGGGGTGCGCGAGACCATCCGAGGTAACCGGAGTAGTATCGACATTGGGATTCCATTCCGTAGAGGGGTCAAAGTCTTCCGTATCCACCCCGAGGCTATTATCACTGATGGAGTAGTTAGCGAAGAGAAGAATGGTCATGTCGTAGATGGCTTCTTACCGATGGAGGACAAGGGTGGCTGCAGCCAGCCAAATGATGCTGGCGAAGGCACACAAGGATGCCTTCAACCGCATTTTGGATAATGAACCGACGCTCAAACACCCAGGCCGAGATGGTATTCCCTTCTGAAGCAAAGCACAGGTGCAGTGAAAACAGGAGACCAGACAACGAGCAAAGCAAAGGATCAACAAAGAAGAAAACGAAGGACGGTCTCAAGGCAAGTTAGGCTTCAGCACGAGACTTGGTGAGGTGTTTGGCGAGAGGGTGGCAGAAGAGAGAAAGCTTGCAAGCAGGGAGAGGCAAACATGGAGAGCCAACATTCGGACACAACAGAGAAGGTCAACGGTTGGCAAGGGAGGCTTTCAAAACAAGAGGTTTCCACACGAGAAGAGAACTGTTTGGCATCATGTCGAGCCATGCCCCGTCGATTGTGGAAAGCAGTGCCATGTACAAAACGTGAACAGGAAGGCCCAGCAGAGCCTGGGGACAACAAGGAGGATATCAGCGAGGTCGTGTCCTTCCCTGGGACGATGCCCGCCTGGATTTGATATCTGGTCGTCGTTGACACAGGAGCTTGGGTTGACGACAGGTGAGATACCTGAGGTATTCCAAGTTCTAGTTGCCGTAACGGGTTGGGGTCGACCGGCAGGATATATAGAAGTTGCGAGCAGTCTGATCTGGGTGCTAAGGGAGTGGTGCTAGAGGCTGGATCAGGGAGGAACTGCCAACAGGGGTGGACAGTGCATATGAAATCCACGCCACACAAAGAGAGTTTCCAGAAACCGCCATCCGTGGTTGCTGGTTGCGATGGCTAGAAGCAATACGGATCGGAAAGGGGAATCCTGGTCAAGACCGGGAGTGAATGGAGTCGAGAAACCACCTTTTAAGTCTTGGACTGGAAAGGACAACACAACACAACGATTGCCTTAGACCAAAGATCAAATCTGACGTCGATTATGTGAAAATGCACAGCCCTTCCCTAGGCGACTTAGACAGGATCGTCGTGATACACCGGCCCGTCATCATCATGATGAATATCATCCTGCTCAGTAATGGGCCGCCCAACCCGTGTCCTCGCCCTGTCCTCCATCTTGGCCACCCACATGGCGGCTCCGGCCGTCGTCGTCAGCAAGAAAAAGAAGTTAAGCACGGGAATGATCTCCAAGATCATTGCCACGGTGCCAAACCACAGATACTCCCATCTCCGCAGTCTGAGCTCGCCTTTAATCTCCTTTTTGTTGAGACCTCGTAGCTTAAACCAGCGGTGGTGCGACAGCTTGCCGAGACGCCAGCCCGTGATCATGATGAAGATGGGAGTGCCGACGTAGGGCACGAAGTTAAAGGGGAGGAAGACGATGAGCTCGATGATTTGTTTCAGGCTCCATGGCTGGTACTCGGCACGGGTGGTGGGCTTTCCGAGCATGCGCACCGAGTTCGGCGCATCGTAGAAGAGGATGCGCTGCGGGGCAACGAGGTCGGTGTAGCCGTGGTTGATCAAGGTGGCCTGGGGAAAGGAGGGTTAGCGAGAGCTGGGCCAGGAATGGCACAATCGATGTGGAGAACTGACATCAAAAATATCGACACGGCACTCGTCTACAAAGAAACCCTCGAACAGGCCCTGGATAATGACCAGCCCCTCGCCGAGGACCAAGAAGGTGGTGTTGATCAAAGCTCCAGCGCGGCCCTGGAAGATGAGCAAGAACAGGAGCTGGGGTAGGAACGTAAAAGTAAATAAAATAAAGTAGACCAAGAAGGAGATAATGGACAGAGGCAGCAGACGGCCGACGAAGAGCGGGTAGAACTCGGGGTGCCGCAAAAAGTACCAGATGCCGCGGATGGGATAAGCAGCTGCTCTGACGGCGCGTCTTGTGTACCACACAGCATTATGGAAGGGGAGCAAAAGGCGATCTCTAAAAGACGGCCGTGGGGCCGGAGGGACGGTTTGTTGGGGCATGGCGAACTCAACCTCGGTATGGATGGTGGTTGATCTGCAGTGCCAGTGACCATGATGATAATGTTGACGTTGGAGAGTTGCAAACGCGTCCCGCGCCAAGGACCGCCCGAACCGGGCCTGCGGGGCGGTAGTTAGTTGACGTAATCCAGGGCTGGAAAGGGTTAGGGTCAATCCCCTCGGTCAACCCTGCACTTGGGGTAATTAAGGGTTAGGGCTCTGTCTGTCTCAGTCTCTTAGAGCTTCGATGTTCAGCGAGGACGGCAGCATTCACCTCACTTTCCAACACCACCATTTGTGGAAAATACCAGACAGGAGGGAATCAAGAGCGATTCCGAGCCATGGCAATCCGCACCTTGGATGCCAGTGTTTGCCTGACATCCGGACAACAGACTTCAGCCGAAATACCCCAGCCTGCACGTCGGCACATGTCCATGCAACCAACTGCCGTAGCATCAAATATAGAAACCGGCATGGTATGGGGATTTTGCGGGGTTGTTGAAATGCCGATGCTCGCCAAGGCATTGAAGGTGCTGTTGATCTCCCGGCCGAAAGCTTGTTGTCACCATCCTGGCCAGTACTCCTCCCGAGTCTACAGACCTCAACCTCAGAGGCTTCGGATTCAAGGTGCTCGGTACCATTGATCACTTGGAACGCTGAAATCGTCAATTTGGACACTGAACTTGATCAACCGCCGCTTATTTACATTCAACCCAACAACCCCCTACTCTCTCTCCGCCCCTGACCCCTTGGTAAACCCCTTAGACCACCGTGATGCTCGACTGGCCCGCGCTCCCCCACCCATTCGGCTCCGACGTGTACCCCTCAGTCGCCACAACCACATAGTCATGGTTGCCGAGGCGCATGCCAAACCTGGCCCAGGCATCAAAGTGCCTCTGCATCGTGACGGTGCCGCCGACGCGCTGCTCCTTGCGCACCGACCAGTACTGCTGGAACGTGCGCGTGCCCTCGATGGACGGCTTGTTGACGCGCGTGCTCTGGAAGACTTCGTACGTGCCCTCGCCGTCGATGGTGAACTCGCCCATGCGCTGCCACGGCTCGTTGGGCGCCAGGTCGGCGTGCGCCTCGATCACGTAGTACTCGATCAGCGGGTTGCGCGTCCACCCGTACACGGCGAGGTAGCCGGGCCCGGTGGCGTTGTAGGTGCCGCTGTATTGGATGACGCTGGATGGAAGAGAGGAAGGTTAGCAGACACACTAAGTCATGTATTGTTTGCCGGTGGAAGAAATGTACCGGTTGCCGCCATAGCTCCAGCCCTTGCCGCACACGAAGCCGCCGCGGCTGTTCCACTGCGCCGTGTAGTGGCCGCCCTGGCCGTTCACGCAGCGGATGTTGCTGCCACCCTCGGACCAGTTCTGGAAGTAGTAGCCGCCTCCCCACCACTGGCGGGCACCGAGCGTGCTCTCGGTCTTGGTCTGGGGACCCTGGATGGGACCGGCCAGCGCGGCGGCCGGGGCGAGGGCGGCGGTGAGAAGAACGGTCGGCTTGACCATGGTGAAGGACCTTTCGAGGCGAGTGGTTGCTTGGTGACACTCGGACAGGTGAGCTTGGCTGCCTTGGTGGTGAGGTTGGAAGGTAGGGAAGGATGATGGGTGGCGGATGGATTCTTATATTCCATCAGAGACCCCTGGGCTTCCTATTCCGGGATGTCTAGGTTCGTACTCTATGTCCTACCGATCTATACTAGCTGTCTATGCTGTCTATGACCAAGTCCAACCTCCTTGCGTCCGATGTGACATCCCTGTGACATCCGCCCCTGTTAGACGTCAAAGGATTCCATCCGCCATGACGAAGTGGATGTTGGGGGCTTCGGCATTTAGCCTGAACCAACGCCATGCTACGTCTACCTTCCAAACCTCCTTAGACCCGGCAAGGTGATGTCGACAGCGCTTCCCGTTCCCCAGACCAAACCCGGTTGGCCCGCTTCTGGGCTGGTTGTGGCATTAAATCTCCGATTTTGTGGGGATAGATTAACTCGTCTCATTGCCGACATGTCTTGGTCTGGGGAACGGCAACCTTGACTAGGGTGTTGGACAGCGGATGCAGCCGCTTAGGTAGACCTAGGGCAGCGATTCTGGATGGACTTCCTCCATATCCTCGATGATCCTTCCTGCGTTTCGGCCCACCCTTATCTGCTGTTTTGAGAAGTCAACTCAGCCTCCAATCCCTTTATCACCCCTGAGATCGATCAATGTCCATCATAACCTCCTTAACCCGTCGTACCCGTCCTGCTCATATTACCCTACAGCCCCTTTGCATCACGTTGTGACCCCGGGAGATCGTCGTGTACATGAAACGGCCGCCTCATAGATGACGGTGAAGATTATCCGGTGATTGAGGTGCCACTCCGGTAGTGCCTGATATTGGGCGCTAATATGGTGCAATGGCTTCCTTCAACCTTCCCATGCGCGCCAACCAGGTTTGCCTTGAGGCATCATCAACTTCCAGAGAGCATCACATGAGTGCCTATTCCATGCGCCGGGTAACGCCCGTGAGAGGCTTTATGAGAACGGAAGCCGTTGAGGCGAAGTTATTTCGCGCAACTGTGGCAGCCATATAGGGTAATTCGGCACGCTCACGTATCTCGCCGTGTAAATTATTAATGGCCTTCACTCGCAGTCCTGGTCCAGGAGCGGAATCATGCCTTTCTCAGACCTTGAGACCTGCTAAGTCTACACCAGCTAGCCCGGCATGGGTACCTACTCTCACAGCCTAGTTCGGGATCACACGTGAAAACATTCAACATCTAGAGAAACATATCGCCGGAGACATTGATGTGGAAAGCAGGATGCAGAACACTGAACAGCGACATCCCTGAGGAGATGTCTGACCGGGCCAAAAAAAAGGAAATGAGAGCAAAAAAAGAACATCAGAACTCGGATACCGGGAGTCGAACCCGGGGCTGTTGAGAGAGCAGTCAACTGTTGGAACAGTTGAGAGTCAACGATGTTACCGCTACACCATACCCGATGGAAATCGTGTGTGGTTCCGATTTGATGCAGAGAACAGCCGGAAGCAGATTTTTTATGTGCGGAGTGTCTCGCGGGCTGTCTTGGTGGTGGGTCAGATGGAGTGCGGTGAGGCTCGCTTCAGGGGTGACGACTTTTCACGTGTGGGTATATTCCTGGACGTAATTACTGTAGGAATAAGGACGAGGAGAGACCCGCTTATAGGTGTCGTGAGGTTGTATGGGAGCAATGGCACATCTCCATCCTAGTGCCATGTGTTTTTATTTGGAAAAGGGACATCAGTCGAATTAGCTCTTAAAGCCCACTAAACGCAGGACTTGAAATTAGCTGATATATATCTTGAAGACAGCATACACACCTATAAGGTTTAGCCAGCTTGGTCGGTCTCTGGGC
Organism: Mycothermus thermophilus; assembly: GCA_011316235.1. Lineage (NCBI taxonomy): Eukaryota > Fungi > Ascomycota > Sordariomycetes > Sordariales > Chaetomiaceae > Mycothermus > Mycothermus thermophilus. Next base: position 1,631,628 of record QQBE01000006.1, read on the forward strand.
CCTGCTGAACAGATCCCCCTCTGAGCCTTAAGTCGTTTTGCCTGAACCTTTCCATTATCTCCTCTCGGGATTTCTCCATCTCCTGACGCCACTGCTCCACAGCTTTGTTGATCGCGTCGTCAATATCTCTGGGAGGTTTCCCGCTGCTCCATTGGATCCTGCTCAGGTCCCCTTCGCTCCAGTATCCGAGACCCCCTCTCTGCCAAATTTGGGATCGGATCACAAATGACCAGTACACCTGCTCCTGTTCCTCACTGGTGTATTCGAGAAGGGGGTTTCGAACCCCTCTTGGCCATTCGGCGCCCAGGGTGTGGGCAAACTCGGTCTTGATGCGTTCGCGGTCCCACATCGCATACGCTCGCCAACGAAACCAGATATCGCAATGATCGCTGATGCGCCTTTGGCGCATCAGCCTGCATTTCGAGGCCTCGTGCCAGGCAAAAAAGGGGCCTGGGTCAGGGTCAGGATCAATGAGTTTCTGATCCGGCTGGCTAATGCGATACTGCAAGATACTTGCCAGCAGCTCGGATTCTGGCACATCCGTGATCACCCTGGTGTCGCCGTCAAGCTCGATCTCATCCCAATCAAACGGTTTTACGATGGTCCGATCTCCCCTGGCTGTCCAAGCAGCATGGAGAGCGTCTTGGAGCAGTGCGTGTTTCTGGTCATAATCCGAGCAGTTGACCAGACCATAGATAAACTCGATCCCAGATGAGAGCTAAGAGGGGCCTGCGGTAAGCAGATACAAGGCTGCATAATTCTAGTAGATGCACAGTGGACCATAAGAAGAGAAAAGGAAAGAAAACGAGTTAAAAAAGAGAAAAATGAAAACGAGAAAATGAAAGAAGAGAAAGAAGAGGAAAAAAAGACGATTAAAAGGAAACGAAGAAAAAAGGAAAAGAATGACAGGCACCCTCTGTCCATAGTCCGGACTAACGCAATATTGCGATGCAATGCGCCAAACAATTGAAAATACATACCAATCCTCCCTCCAGGTCATGTTCGCACCATACCTGACGTCAGGAAGAAGCTGGACGACATCAAACAGCAACTGGCGGACAGCAAGGCGGAAATGGCCCGGTATTAAGTGAGAGTCGAAAAGGACCTGGCAGGAATGAAGAAAGTGGCAGAAGACAACTACGAGAAGTGGGACACACTCCATACCGCTGTCAACAACCTCGAGACGGCAATGGCACAGCACCAGGACCAACTTATGGACCAGGCCGAATAAAGCCAGGAAGTTTCGAGAAGAATTAACGTTATGTGGAACGCACTTGTCAAAGGCGGTCTGGTGGCGCGCGAGGATCTGAAGACGCCGACCGGCAAAAGGCAGGCGTCGGGAGAGCTCAAATCAGTCACCAAGCGCCAGAGAACCGGCAGCGCCTCAGATGGGGAAGCAGGATCGTGGATTGTATGATAAGCCAGCATATGTTCGAGTATGATCAGGTAAGATAGTCGACCAAAACGCTCCATACTCCACGTCATGCTCCACCACCTCACGAGATCCTGGGAGGGCAATACGTGCCTTAGCGTGTGGGGGGATTGTTGAGAAAGCATCCCAGCCGTGGTCTTCGAGTCCGGAAATTGCGGCGGGTGAGGGAGAACCGCACGCGAGTTTCAATGGGAAAATAGTTGTGCTCCAAAATATCTTGGGCCTCCAAAATGCCTACACTCCACGAAAATGGTAGCCCTCCAAAATAGTCTTTCCTCTTAAAAATCATCTTCCTTCCTTTAAAATAAAGAGGAAAAATATACTTTTACCTCCTTTCTTTCCTTCCCTCTTTCTTTCTTTCTTTCTTTCTTTCTTTCTTCCTTTCTTTCTTCCTTTCTTTCACTTTCCCTTTGCACCATCTCAAGACCTCCAACTTCCTCTCTTTCCTTCTCCAGCCTCGACCCGTGAGCACCCGAGAGAGCTCAACCACCAACATGACGGGCATCACCAAGTTACCCCTCGAAGTTACGGGCGCCATCCTTGCAAATCTCGATCATCCGAGGTCCTTGAAGTCTGCTGTTCTCGCATGCCGCCATTTCTACTCCTCTTTCCTCGAGAATCATGCCATCGAGGTCTCCGTCATCCGCCGCCAAATTGGCCCTGCCCTCCTACCGTACGCTGTCGCTGTGGCTGAGGCTGAGAAACGCTGCCAGGATAAGGGGAAGGGGAAAGCAAAAGACTCCTATTACTAAGGCCCGGCATACAAGGTCTGGTAACCAGCGCTTGATAACACCTCTTCGTTGACAACATGTACCACCACCCTTTGTTTTGCCCTGGTGGGATGTAGACATGCACCGTGCACGTGAAACAAGAATACACTGAGCAGTACAGTCTTGCTTCATGTACTCAGAGTTGCCAGTCGCCCGGGAGAGCACAGTGGAGGCTGTTGGGCCAAAGTTAGGAGCACTTAATTATAACTAAATATTGCCCTAACTCAGTCCCTCTAGGTAAGCTCAGGGAAAGGAGAGGTGAAGCGCGGTTTTCACTCGCAGGCGACTCCATGTAACATCCAACACATCCCCAGAAGCCCTCGCTTTCCGTTTACACAGTTTTTTCTCTTTTCTTGCCTAGCCATCGCCCCATATTAAATGTTAAGACCAAAATTTAGGTACCTAGATATCAATAACTATAACAAGCAGAGGCGCTATATAAGGTGCACTGACTATGGCAGCACCAACGGATTCGTTTTTGCTGTCTCAATAACACATCTCGGGGTTTTAGGACAGTTGCAACGTATGCTATTGCCTGATGGTGTTTACTGTCTTGGAGACATACCAGCCAACTTCAAGTCCTGCGTTCAGTGGCATGCCGACGTCATTGTCCGTCAGACATGCTCCCAGGCGGGATCCGATGCGACATCGGCGATTCCAGAGTGCATCCGCCCCCCTGCTTTCCGCTCGGCTTCGCGCCGTATGTACATCGGTCGGGCCGGGGGAGGGGCTAATAGAGTCTACCGGCTGCGATCCTACTAGTCAGCAACCGCAACCTTGGGCCAACGGAAAAAAAAAAAAAAAAGTCAATCCAAGGGCGTCGAGTAGCATGCGCGTTACTTAGTAATACTAGCGGTGGCCAGGTACTACTCCGTATTCCGAGGTCCACCGCCAGAACCACGGCAATGTTACCCGGTGAAGTGGATCCGGGGGTAAAAAGCCATGACTCCTCTTATGTCCGGAATGCCCACATGTGGACTAGACGTTGGAGCTTTCGTAGAAAAATCTTGGTTCTAGAACTGTGATGAGTCAAAGTTTGGTGCAGGATGGTGGTTGCTGTGGGTTGGTTATAAACACTGAGATGTTGGTTTCACATACTCACCGCGACTTGCCCTCTCTGTGTCAACGACATGAATATTGCCTGGGCTTGCTCTTGACGGGCGATTATCTAAAGATTGGGTCAGCTGTATTCGCCGCATCTCCAGGCCAGACAATTCCTCGGAGTGCACGATCTCACCCTCGGATCTAGAACGAAGCTCAACCACCAAGACCACCACTAGATTCCGTCGTAACAAAAGCGCAAAGCCATGGACCACGAGACCAGGCCAAGCAGGGCCGAAGAAGACCACAATGTGGCCAATTCACCAGAACTATCATCAGCCATGAATCGCAACGGCTCGTCAGCGACGTTAACGCCGCCTATTTCATCACTGCAACGGCCGGTCGTCGGCACACCATCACAAACAGACAAGGAACTTGACAGCAAAATGGATCCAGAGAAAGAAGTTGAAACTGAGCAAGAGGAGGTGCTCTACAGCGATGACACCGTTGGTAGACACGGTCAAGATGAGGTTGCTCAAGGCAAGGGAGACCGCGATGGATCAGAGGAGGGAGGATGGAAGAAGGCAGTGGGTTTGTTGAGGCAATTTCTCTTGGATGAGAACCCTCGGAGGTGTACGGACAGTAGAGGGAGTGAAGGTACGGAGGAAGTTGAGCCACCGCCGGATGGAGGATGGCGGGCGTGGGGTGCTGGTATGTTGATTCTTCCCCTTACTCTTCCCCTTTCATTGTGGTTTTGGTTTCCCCCCTGGATCTCGACGGCGGGGACAACATGTCATTGTTTTGTTATTCCCTCTTTTGGTCACTCATTATGGCACAACCCTGAATCCCTCCCTTCCTCTCCATCAACTCATCACCCCTCAGACAACCAACCACTAAAATACTAATCCCTCGCAGTCCTCGGCACCCACCTCGTCGTCATGAACACCTGGGGCATGATCAACTCCTTCGGCATCTTCCAATCGCACTACACCACCACCCTGCACCGTCCACCCTCCGACATCTCCTGGATCGGCTCGATCCAGCTCTTCCTCATCTTCTTCATCGGCGCGCTCACCGGCCGGCTCACCGACGCCGGCTACTTCCGGCCCGTCTACATCTTCGGCGCAGCCCTCCAAATCGGCGCCACCTTCGCCGCCGCGTCGGCCACACAGTACTGGCACCTCGTGCTCGCGCAGGGCGTCGTCCTGGGCATCGCCAACGGGCTGCTCTTCTGTCCGTCCATCGCCACCGTGTCGACGTACTTTTCGCGGCGGCGCGCGCTGGCGATCGGCATGGCGGCATCGGGGAGCGCGACGGGCGGGTTGGTGTTTCCGAGCATTGTGCGGGAGATGGCGCCGAGGCAGGGGATGCCGGCGGCGATGAGGATGTTGGGGTATGTCCAGCTGGCGACGTTCGTGGTGGGGATGGTCGGGTTGAAGAGGAGGGTGCCGCCGCGGAGGAGCGGGCCGTTGTTTGAGTGGAGGGCGTTTCGGGAGGCGGAGTATACGTTGTTTGTGGCAGCGGGGTTTTCGGTGAGTTTCATCATTTATCAATTGTTGTCTATCCGCTGTGTGGCCATTGTCGAGGAGTTGAAAAGGGGCTGTTGGCTGACTTGTGTGGTGAATAATAGTTCTTCCTCGGGCTGTACTTCGGCTTTTACTACATCGCGTCCTTCAGCCGGGACGTCATCGGGCTCAGCTTCACCGACAGCCTGAACCTGCTGCTGGTCCTCAACGGGGTGGGTTGTCCGGGCCGACTGATCCCGAACCACCTCGCCGACCGCCTGGGTATCCTCAACGTTTTTGTGCCTGTCACCGCCGTGGCTGGAGCGTGCGTCCTGGCCTGGATGGCTGTTGATTCAGTTCCCGGGCTGTACGTGTGGTGTGTCTTTTACGGGCTGTTTGCCGGGGGTATCCAGAGTCTGTTTCCCGCCGGCCTGAGCAGCCTTACGTCGGACCCCCAGAAGGCTGGGAGTAGGATGGGCATGGGATTTACCATTGTTGGGTTTGCGACGCTGGCAGGACCGCCGATCGCGGGGGCCATCATCTCAGCTCAGGGTGGGAGCTATCATGGCGCCCAGGGATTTGCGGGCGCCACGCTGCTCTTGGCCACGGCGCTGTTGGCGGCGGCGAGGTATGTCAAGGCCAAAAGAATCATGAGGGAACGGGAAAGAGCGGGTTCGTTGTGGATGATGAAGGTGTAGTGTGGGTTAAACTGATGTTTATGTTTCCAAACATATCTACATAGTATTACAACGTTAGACCATGTTCATGAATAATTATAATAGGGGAACTCTGCGCAGTGTCTGTTGATCTCTCAGGAAGTCATTTTAAGCTCAAATGCTTGAATCTTGGCCCTGTGATCTGACGACAATCTGGCCTGAGAACTCAGCCATCTACCACCACAGGTGGTAATGAGGTTCAAGATGCCATCTGCATCAACACCAACAAACCACCAATCAACCGACTTTCGAATATCTGCGAGATTTGGGTAATACCGATTTACAATGGATATTTCTCTGCTTCTGAGCCGCATATGCACGGACCGACAGCCTGCATTGCCGTTGTCTATTTGTCGCACATACCCGAGGTTTTGATCCCAAAGCAGTAAGACGTCACGAGTCCAAGTTCATGATTTTAGGGTCGACGGCAGTCAACCTGCGGCAGATGAAACCAAACGCAAAAAGATGGTGATTCTCAGCAACATTCACCACTTCGTCACCCTCCATCCCGTCGCCCTTCCGTCCCGGGCCCCGTTGCCGATTTAGCTCCGGGTCCAGTTGCCCATTGCTGGAGCCGTCTCTATCAACAAAAAGGGGGGTGGTGGTGTTTGATGTCTGTCAACCAAGGATTGTCCTCGGGTGGCTGGACCAGTAAGGTAGCCGGGGGTCCGACCGTGCCGCCTCCGGGCCCACCGGTCGGGCGGAGCCGGCAGCCCTGGGAGGGCGGGGCTTGGCAGCGGAGGGCCGGGGGAACCAATGAGGATGCCGGGCCGGACACGTGTACGGCAAGTTAGCATCCAAGGGGACGGTCTGCTACACCGTACTGTGTAGAGACCAAGTCAGGTACGTACACAGTAGGGATTACTCCGTAACTAGCACCCGACTGACCTGCAGCTGCATCGCTGCATCCAGGGCAGGCCGAACAACAAATGGTGGTATGGATTGCACGGATGTACACGTACTCCTGCAATGGAACCCCGACAAATTTCGACAAATTTTTTGCAATCCGGAGGTTGTCTCGACTATCGCAGTTGCCGAGCTGACGTTACTATCAGGTTATCGGGGCCATTGGTAGGGAGACTTGACGAGGCGAAATAGCGCTACGACCTGAAAAGGCTGAAGTCGACAAATGAGGAATCCACACCTGTTGTTTCATCAATTACTTAAGCGCTGCAAGCATGTGATGGAAGGCGAAAAAACGAAATGGAAGGCAAAAACGCCGGACCCGGGCAGGTTTCCACGGTCCCCGTCGTCGGTTTCAATTTTGGGTAGTGCGTACGGAGTACGTAGTGTGTACAACAAAGCCGCGGCTGTGATTCCAAAGTCTCACCGCCTTCACCTCGTCGTCGACAACTCACCTGCCGGACGTGGGGAATCCCGACACAGCCCAGCCAACCGCAGTCAGCCTTGGCCTCGCTTCTGGCAGCCTTCTCCCACTACTCCGTATGCACGGCTGCATCCCACTTTCCTGACAAGCATCCAAAAAAGACGTTGGAAACGAGCCGCACCCCGGGCGGCGCTGAGGATTCCTTCCACACCCAGTGCGCCAAGAGCCACAATCCCGGCAGTGCGGGGGCAAACCCCGCCACAGTCTCCAACCAAGGCAGGCGGAATCCATGACGGCAGCGATTGACGATAACGACTTGATACTGGCACAGCGACAGTCTCACCACTGAAATACTCCTTCTGGAGTTTCCAAGGTTCCGGGACCAGGTGGTGATCATTGTGGCATTCAGGTTGATGGTGTGTATGAGTCACTACCGATAGGTACCAGAGGTGACCTTCTCACTCTCTTCTCTTACTCATGGCCGCAACCAACAAAAAAGCCCTCAGGATCGGCGACAGCAGCTTCCAAGATGCGGACAAGGGTGTGGCCGATGCATGCCGCATGCCAAGCAGCCTCGGGACCCACCCAACTTTTTGCCCCAAAACTCGAAGCTTCCCCCCAAGCCAACAACTTGGAACAACCTCCCTACCTACCTTTCCGCCTCGTTCCGTTCCTCCATTGCCATTGTGCTCCCCTTTACTGCCTGGGAAGTGAAGTGAAGTGAGGTCTCGGTCGGCGTGTTGTTCTTGTCTTTTTGCTGTTGTTTGTTGTGTGGGAGTTGCTGCTTGTCTCTGCCGTCCAACACTACACCTTCTCCACAATCCTCACTTACACGCACTTGGGCATCTTGGGGAGTTCTTTTCTGGCTGATCACAACACACCACAACCCCCTCTGCCATCATGGCCAAGTCCAAAGGCAGGGCTGGCGACCAAGCCGCCCATGTCTCGGGCCAGTCCAACGAGCCCATGAGCCGTCCGGCGCATGCTCTCACCTACGAGCAAGTCGCCGCCGAGCTCAAGACCGATGTCCTCTCCGGCTTGTCTTCTGCCGAGGTCAAAGCCCGTCTCGAGAAGTTCGGCCCCAACACCCTGGGAGAGGAGGAGGGTGTGAAGCCTCTCCGCGTCCTCGTCGCCCAGGTTGCCAATGCCATGACCATGGTAGGGAGGCACACTTACCCTTGCCCTTTCGGAGCTCTGACCCGCTAACACCCCAAGAACAGGTGCTCATCCTGGCCATGGCCGTCAGCTTTGGCATCCAGTCGTGGATTGAGGGTGGCGTCGTCGCCGCCGTCATCATTCTCAACGTCGTCGTCGGTTTCTTCCAGGAGTACTCGGCCGAAAAGACCATGGATTCCCTGCGCTCCCTCAGCTCCCCGACCGCCACCGTTGTCCGCGATGGTGAGGCCATCGTCGTGCCCTCCGGAGAAGTCGTCCCTGGTGACCTGATTGAGGTCAAGATGGGTGACACCATCCCCGCCGACATCAGGATCGTCGAGGCCAAGAACTTCGAGACGGACGAGGCCTTACTGACCGGCGAGTCTCTGCCTGTCCGCAAGCGCGAGCATGCCATCTTCGACGACAACACGGGCCCGGGCGACCGCCTCAACGTCGCCTACAGCAGCTCGACCGTCACCAAGGGCCGTGCCCGCGGTATTGCCTTCGCTACCGGCACCTTCACTGAGATCGGCGCCATCGCTGCCGAGCTCCACAAGAAGGAGCGCCGCGTCCGTCCCGTCAAGCGCAACCACAAGGGCAAGGCCGGTCCCCACCGCTACCTCGAGGCCTACACCCTCACTCTCGGCGATGCCATCGGCCGCTTCCTGGGTGTCAACGTCGGCACCCCGCTGCAGCGGAAGCTCAGCAAGCTGGCCATGCTGCTCTTCGGCATTGCCGTTCTCTGCGCCATCATCGTCCTCAGCGCCAACCGCTGGAACACGCGTCAGGAGGTCATCATCTACGCTGTGGCTACCGGCCTGTCCATGATCCCCGCCTCGCTCGTCGTCGTGCTGACCATCACCATGGCCGCCGGTACCAAGCGCATGGTCCAGCGTAACGTCATCGTCCGCAACCTCAAGAGTCTCGAGGCCCTCGGCGCCGTCACCGACATTTGCTCCGACAAGACGGGCACCCTGACCCAGGGCAAGATGGTCGCCCGCGGCGCCTGGATCCCCGGCCTCGGCACCTACACCGTCGAGCTGACCTCGAACGAGCCCTTCAACCCCACCCAGGGGAACATCCGCCACGACACCCGCCAGCCCTGCGAGATTGACTTCCGTAAGCGCGATGGCGAAAAGGAGGCTGCTCCTCAGGGCACCCTCGCGGCCCCTGCCGAGCTCCTGGCCGCCAGCAAGTCTTCTCTCCAGAACTTCCTCACCGTGGCCGCTCTCGCCAACGTCGCCACCGTCTTCGAGAAGGAGGGCCAGTGGCACGCCCGTGGTGACCCCACCGAGATCGCCATCCAGGTGTTTGCCAGCCGCTTCGGCAAGAACAGGCTCAACCTGATGAAGGACGACGGCACCGGCCAGTGGGACGAGGTCGCCGAGTTCCCCTTCGACAGCGACATCAAGCGCATGAGCGTCATCATGAAGAACCTTCAATCGGGAGAACACTACGCCTTCACCAAGGGTGCCGTCGAGCGCGTGCTCAAGGTGTGCACGCACTTCTGTGCCTCGGATGACTCTTCGTCGAGCGCGGGCCAGCCCGCCGTCGTTCCTTTGACCGAAGACCGCCGCACCCAAATCATTGCCAACATGGAGACCTTCGCCGGCCTCGGCCTGCGTGTGCTGGCTCTGGCTTCTCGCAAGATGGTCGACACCCCGGACATCAACGAGGACACGGACCGCAACGAAGTCGAGCGCGATCTCACTTTCCTGGGTCTCATCGGTCTCTACGATCCTCCCCGTCCCGAGTCGGCTCCTGCCGTTCGCGAGTGCCACGAGGCTGGTATCGCTGTGCACATGCTCACTGGTGACCACCCCGAGACGGCCAAGGCGATTGCCATCGAGGTTGGCATCTTGCCCAAGCGCATGGACCGCATCAGCGCTGCGGTTGCCAAGTCGATCGTCATGACTGCTACCGAGTTCGATGCCCTCACCGATGAGCAGATCGATCAGCTGCCCGTGCTCCCCCTGGTTATTGCTCGTTGCGCTCCCAGCACCAAGGTCCGCATGATTGACGCCCTGCATAGGCGTGGCAAGTTCTGTGCTATGGTAAGCATTCCACTGCCTGTCTTTTCGTTTCCGCTGTCGACTAACTCTCCCCTTTTAGACTGGTGATGGTGTCAACGACTCTCCGTCTCTTCGTCGCGCCGACGTCGGCATTGCCATGGGTCAGGCCGGTTCCGACGTTGCCAAGGACGCCTCGGACATTGTCCTGTCGGACGACAACTTCGCTTCCATCGTCGCCGCCATCGAGGAAGGCCGCCGCATCTTCGACAACATCCAAAAGTTCATCCTGCACGTGCTTGCCGAGAACATTGCCCAGGCTTGCGTCCTTCTCGTCGGTCTTGCCTTCAAGGACTCCTCGTCCCTCTCGGTCTTCCCTCTCGCCCCCGTCGAAATCGTTTGGATCATCATGGTCACCTCGGGTATGCCCGACATGGGTTTGGGCTTCGAGCGTGCCGTGCCGGACATCATGCGCCGCCCGCCGCATCCTCTCAAGACCGGCGTCTTCACTACCGAGTTCATGGTCGATATGGTTGTCTACGGCGTCTGGATTTCCATCCTCTGCCTTGCCAGCTTCGTCCTGCGCGTCTACGCCTGGGGCGGCGGAAATCTGGGTGAGCGTTGTAACGAGTCGTTCAGCCCGGAGTGCGAGACTGTGTTCCGCGCCCGCGCCACTACCTTTGCCTGCCTGACCTGGTTCGCCCTCTTCCTTGCCTGGGAGTTGGTTGACATGCGCCGGTCCTTTTTCCGCATGCAGCCGGGCAGCAAGCGCTACTTCACTCAGTGGTTCTACGACGTCTGGCGCAACCAATTCCTCTTCTGGGCCATCATTGGTGGCTTCGTCACGCTCTTCCCGACCCTCTACATCCCCGTCATCAACCACGCCGTGTTCAAGCACACGGGCATCACATGGGAGTGGGGCATCGTCTTCATCGCCGCCGGCCTGTTCTTTGGCGGCGTCGAGGCATGGAAGTGGGGCAAGCGCATCTATTTCCGGCGCCAGGCCAAGAAGAAGTCGGGCGTGCGCAACTGGAAGGACATGGACCTCGAGGAGCGCGTGTTTGGCGAGTACTTTAGCACGGGCAGCTCGACCGAGGGCCCGATTGAGGGCTTGCCCATGACGCCCGCCTCGACGACGACCATTTCGCAGGCCGCGGCCGCAGCCACTCAGGCTGGCGCGTCCAACACCCAGGCGGCGGAGACGACTGAGAAGGATAAAGCAACCCAGGATGCCAGCGCCAGCCCGCGTGATTGACTAAGAAGGGGCGGGAAGCCCCGGGCGATGATGAAGAAGGTTGTGTCGGCATTATCGGTCTCGAACTTTGGTGCGCGCTCTTTGGATCACGCTCTTTCGCTACCGGTCATGATGGTGATTGCTTTTGCCAGAGACGTGTTTGGTGTTTGGAGTTGTGGTGTCGGGGGGGTGGAGTGTGGTGAGGATGGGGAAGTGGAAGAAAAAGGGGGTTGCAAAACTGACAGAAGCGTGGTTAGTGGGTTGAGTTGTTGGTCCTCTCGTTTTGGAGTCGGCCCACTCTTGGACAGGGTGGGTTCCTCCGCGACGCAGAGGTGGGGGATGAAAAAGATTGGAGACAGAAACGGTAGATTATCGTTAGCCATTGCCAGCGTAGATTGGAAATTCGAGTTGGTTTTATGGCGAGTTTTGAGATGTGTGATGTGTGAAGCTGATGTGTTTGTTTGTACACGGTGGTGGTCGTAAGAGGATTGGTACTCCCATGTGGCCTTTTCAGGGCGTGTCCGACCATCTATTGTCGAGATAATCTACTTAGGAGCTGCAGGATAACCGTTCCCCTTCCGGGCCGGATGAAAAACCTGTAGAGTCTCTTGAGTCGCGGGTCCTCTGCCACATCCTACGACCGCAACTGTGGTTGGTTGGGTTGACTGCGAGAAGAAGTACTCACAGAGTGAGGGTTCACAAACAAGCAAAGCAGGTCACTGGGATCACTAATGGATCATCAGACCAGGAGAAAGTGTGTGAAACAGGTCAACGGCGCCAAGGCCAAGGTGAGATATATATACGACCGAAGCATCCAAATATCTACACGTAGAAAGAACTGATTTGTTTTGGTTTTGTTTCCCTCCATCACCTTCATGGCGAGGTATCAGGTCTCTCTCCCCAATCACTGCTCTCCCACCTCCAGAGGCCTCAAGCCCGAAATCCAAACTTGTACATTTCTGCACAAAATTCTTCACACCAACCCACGACTGACATTTCAAGCCTTGGGCTCCTCACGCTTGAGGCGGCGGCCAGGGCAGCGGGTAGGGAACGGCCGGGTCGAGGTGGTCGTCGTGGTAACCGGCTGGGCAGTCTCGATGGGAGTGGGAGTGACAGTGGGAGTGGGAGTAGGCTGCGTAGGCGTGGCATTGCCGTTGCCGTTGCCGTTGCCGCCGCCGGTGCTAGCGCCCGTCCAAACCTCCGGGCCGGGGATGGAGTAGCTGTTGAACGAGGTGTAGATGTTGAAGTGGATGCCGGGGTCGGCGTACGTGTAGCCCGTGTTGAAGTCAAAGTTCTGATCCGGCACGGCGGTGCCCGAGCCAGAAGAGACTTGGATCTGCACGCACGACGGGTAGAACTGGGCACCGCGCGCCGGGTTGGATTCGAACGTGGTTTCGGACTCGTGGTGCGCGATGATTTCCTGCCGGATGATGTACCTGCCCGGCGCGAGGGACGCGGGCAGGACGAAGTCGGTCTTGCCGCCGTTGTCGATCAGATCGTCGACGGCCCAGCGGCGGGTGGAAGGGTTGAAGCCCTGTTCGGCGATTTTGGTCCAGACGGGCCCCGTCGGGTTGCCCGTGGTAAAAGGGGCGATGTAGGTGATGATGGGGCCGAGGTGGGAGCGGTCGATGATGTCGTCGCCGCGGGTGTTGTGCAGCCACTCGAAGGTGAGGGTGTCCCCCGCCGAGGCCTGGACGAAGTCCGGAACGGCGCGCCCGCCGTTGACGTTGCAGACGATGTCCGGGCTGGCGAGGTCTTTGACCGGGCTGTTGTTGGGTGGCGTGCGGATGTAGACGTTGCGGCCGTCGCCTTGGTCGACGCCGTTGACCCAGACGCCGTACATGAGCGCGTGGGCCGAGACGCCGGTGGTGGCGTAGGCCAGAGCAAGAGTGGCGGCGTTGCGGAAGAACATGGTGGTGGTAGTGGTGGTGGTGGTGGTGGTTCGAGGAGCGGTCAGGAGAAGTGGGATGGATGGATGGATGTGGTGTATGTCAAGTAGGGGGGAAGACGAAAAAAATGGTAGACCAGCTCAGGCTTGGAAGCAAGTGCCCTTGAGAGACCAGACCGGTTGGAATCAAGGAGTGAATGCGAATCGAAGAAAAGAACGTCACAGACTGGAAACGGCTGCTGGGGCCGGAAGAAGCGAAAGGAAGAAGTGTGTGGTGAGAAAGGAATGACTGTGTGGTGAAGGAGTGCTGAACCGCCCTGTTGGGTTGGTGAGAGAAAGGGGAAGTATCTACAAGTTGATGGGACATGACGGCATCTTATATATCCTGATGGTGGACTCCATCATCATCATCATCTCTGCCCCCTCCTCTGATTACACAGCAACCAACGACATACATGCCCCTCATCCAAGACGACGGCATCCCGCGACCCAGGGACCGGGGACCAGGGACCTTGCGCGCATCAACAACATGACCCGCCCGCGGCCTCGGGTGGCTCAACCGGGCATCACTCTCGATCCTGGCTACCTTACCCACACACAAGTGGACAATGTGTGATGGATGTGGCCGGCTTGGGGCGGCGGCGACACAGCCGGGAAATGGGTTATGCATCCGCGGCCAAGCGGCTGTGGTTGCAAGGGGAGCCGCGCATGCGTGGGATTGTCTGAAACCGCTAAGGACGCAACAAGACGCATGGCGGGGATGGACAGGATCCACGATGATCACCCTTCGTCATCTGAAATGCGCATAGCATGGCATGATGATGTTTGCCATGGATGTTGTTGTGCTTGACAGCGCGAGGCGGTGTTGTTGATCATCGCGCACATCGGCGGGAGTGCTCAAACTCAAATGGAGGGGTGAGATGCGATGTTGAATGTTGACTGACTTCTTTGTCGGCGGCGTGGCGTAGCGTAGCCCTGTGGTAATTAGGTGGTGGCCGATCCTCAACGTTGCCGCCAAGACGGGAGGCTCAACGGTTTTGCTGTGGCTGCTTTGGTGACTTTAGCGTAACCCCTGAGCTGGGTCACCTCCACCTCACATCTCACCACCACCCTGGTTCGCCTTTGTCCTTTATAAAAGACGCACGGTCAGCGAACGGCAACTTCGGGACGAGTTGCCGGATGATGGTCGTCTTTGCAGACAAATCTTCTTCTGGTGTTGGTTGGAAAAAAAAAATATCGACGAAGATCCCGAGGTTGTCATGGAGAGGTGGAAGGCAAGGGTCGCGAGCATGACGGCGGCTCGACATGTTGCCCCTGTCGATTCGTCTGGAAGCACTCAGATGTTTCCACCAATGTGATCAACTGACCTCTGCTGATATACCATGATAGGCGGCAAGTTTTGAAACAGCCGTGAATCCTGTCCTTGGTTTCTCTTCCTTCTGATTCTCGAATCACTTTGTCCGCCATGCACGCAGGCCCACGGTCCATGGGGAAGCGGGTACTGTTGGACTCTGCGCTTGATCATCGCCAGTGACTGGGAGGGAGACGTTATTGACGTTAGTCGAATACGTGCCCATGCCAAATACCGTGAAGGAGTTAAGTATACTCCGCATGTATGTATGTACGTACATCCATACTTCTTCCAGGCACTTACGCGCCGCCCAGGCCAAGTTTCAAGAAGCGTGTCACGCCAAGTGGCCGCCACTCATGCCGCATCAGACCGGCCGCGCTGTCACAGAAGCTGTTGGTGATGCAGCTTCTGCACGAGTCCAAGCGAAGAAGCACGTCGAAGGCACATGTGTCGTGGACCTGAGGTGCTCCATGCGTCGCTTGCGAAGAGCCGCACGCGCGGGAAGAGTCCCGGCGGCCGTCAAATTAATTAATGATACTTCGTAGCTATTCACTCCTGATCCACTCTTGCCCGCCAGGTATTCCGAGGTAGCTTCACGCTACAGCTCCCCATGGAGCCGGGTCGAGCCGGGTCGCCTCGGAGGAAAAAGATAAATTGAGGCAAAGAGTCCCTGACGGGGTTTCAAGGGATCTTCACGGTCTGGGCTCACGGAGCATACTTCCCTCATGGTCTTCTGGGTGGGACGGGCTGCATTCTCAATGTTTTTACACCGGTTGATTAATCTTCCATCACGCCACGGAGTGACGATGGAGTCAGGTTCACGAGAAGATAGGCGCGAAGCCTGCAATAACACGGAGACTTTGCCAGTCACTTGGTTGCCTTTCACACTGGAAGACATTTTGATAAGACAGATTTCTAATCATGCACGGCGGTGGTGAACCGCTCAACACCGCATGAATGAACCAGAGGAGAGAAGAATGTGGCAGGGTGGACGATTGTCGATCACAAGCGGTTGGCTGAGTTTTATCACTCGAGCTTTATCCTATACGAGGGGTTGTTTACCCTGCTCTTGGAATTGTACATCAGGATTCTTCCCAATCATAATGTTTCTTGATCCTTGGGCCTATAATAGTTGAGGCCGCCAGCACAGCCACGCCACAACAGAGACTGTGCGTACGACAACTTTTGCCGATGAATATATACCCAGCAAGCGGTATTTTAGAACCTGGGCTTCTTCTGATATTGCTGTGTCCATGAGATCATGCCGAAACAGCCCTGGAGCTGAACAAGTGTTGGCCCGGAGCAGGCATTGGGTCGGAGAATCTCCGGGTCGCCGACTGGGCACGGACGGGACATATTGCTCCTGGTAATAAAGGAAGGTGGGCAGCAAAAGCTCATCCAGGACTCACCAACGTAGGAGCTACATTTGGATGAGTACCCCGAAAGTTCTTTTATCAGAGCTGATGTTTGGCAGCCGATAGGTCACGGGTTTCAGGGTGTCCTAGCCAATGGGGAGGAAAGAGTAATCAATAAGTTCTGTTCATCTCCCTTTTCTCCTCGGCGGCATGCATATCATGGGCTAGGGAGAAACCACCAGGCTCAAACATAACTGTTTTGTAGTATCGCCATGATCATGGCTCTCACTTAAATGCATGGGCTCAAGCTTGATTCTGTCTTGCCCAAGGACATTGTGATGCGCGGAATTGGCCCCGTATTTATGGAGGCATTCGACAAGTGAATTCCTCTCCGGCGGCTTACGGTCACAGTGCTCCTGGTTAGGCTGGTGTGCTACAAGACCCCGGGGGGGGGTCGACTCAGAGAAGGTGGTGAAAACATGATATATGTCGAGTTCGACTGTACATAGTACTTCGGCTTCCTCTACCTCATGTCTCATAGGATCTATCCAATTATATGTCTATGATACTTCAACCATGTTTGAAGTCCGGAAGAGAACATGCAACTGGTTGCGAGTTGTTTGATAATCTTCTCCACATCAACTGTTTGGTTCAACGACTTCCAGTCGTGATTCAGTCGAACGGACATTCGACACGATTTCTCTCTTGGTACAGGTCTAGCGAGGAAGAAGCATGGAGAGACACATTGAAAGTCGGTCTCTCTGGCCAAGGCTCTCTCTCGTCACCCAATCTCCGTGTCCTTGCGTGGTTGGGAACCGACACCGAGGCGGGCGGCCATGATGCGGTGAGCCAGACATTGCCGCAAGGCTGTGTGTGGATGAAGAGTGAAGCGGATGCGAGAGGGAACGCTACGAGGAGGTGAGGGAATTACCGACCATGGTGGTAGTTACGGTGAGTACTTAGTCGCAGGCGCGCGCAAATGCAGAATGCCATGCCATGTGGCAGGTGAGCAAAGGTGAAGGCGGGATGGGTGCGTAGTGCTGGATTGGGCATTGTTCTCGCCTTTTCTTCACCACCTTTTGGCAGTGTGGTTGGGTTTGTCTCAGACCTTGCTGAGTTGTTCAAGCAACTACTCGTATATACAACTAATAGTTTGTGACGTCTGCGGCTGAAAAACGGTGGTCCAGACCAGAATCTCGGAGTCGTGGCTCAAATGACAAGACAGATGATCCCCTAGTCCGTGCGTGGTTAAGTTGCCAGCCGTCGAAACGACGCCTGCCCAGAATTGCCGAGACCTCGTTAGACAATCGAGCGACATTTTGGCGGTGAGGCCTCAAACTCGTCACATCACGCTGGGGTCTGTCTTGGACGGCAACAGGTAGCGTAGCGCACACTACACCTAAGTAACACGAACAAGGTGTACGGAGGGAGTCCGTAAGGCTCAGCGAAGACCGTCAATGTCTGCGACGCCTTACGGCGGGACGTCAATGTGCCTATTTTGGAAAATCGGAATCTCGCCAGTGTGATGCGATTTTTTCAGGACACAAGGTCATCGCTTCTGCGTTGTGTTCACTTCTCCTGAGATGCCGGGATCTTGGTGGTATTAGTTCGGTTGATCCCTGTGTTTGGCGAAGGGTTGGCAAGGCATATTCCTCAATGAAACGGCCGACTTTCATGCAGTTGATGGCATGATAGACGGGGTGAGAGAGCATCTCGGTTGACGTTCTGGCTTCAATATCGGACAGCAAGCCGCTTTTGTTTTAGTTGATAGCAGGGGAAACGGTTAATCGAGAGCAGGATACGGGACCGTTTCAGGACTCAGCAATTGTGTTTGTCTGTAAGAGTTTGTAAGAAAGGTCTGTACGAAGGAGTATGACGGTGTTTGGGGGGCGAATGATTTCTTCGCCTCGGTGGCACGCTCAAGGACGCGTCGTCCAGGCTGTGACCCTCGTAAAGTGTAAGTACCGCGCGTCTTTGTTGGACCGTTGTGCTCCCTCTTCCACGCGGCACAGGTATGTATTTGGAATCAAGACTCCTGACTCAGGCTCAGCGGAGGTCTTTGTGTCTGCGCACTTTGACAAATAAAGAAGACGCAAATGTTTGCCTTCAACTGAGCCGCAGTCCGTACTTCGGAAACGCCTGCCGAGGAGGTCCTGTAGTAGGCGCTGTGTACTGTGTATGGCATGCTGACCGATGTTGCCCGTTGGGAGGCAGCCCGGAGGACGGAGCCGTCCGGTAGATGTGCCGAGAGCCGAACGGATACGGCAAGAGAGTGTGGCTGGAGAGGAGACGGGCTGCACCCTTGATTCGCTCCAGCCACCATAACCCCGCTGAAAAGGTATGCCCTTCCATCAGCCACGGTTGGCCTCAGGCGTGCATCTCCGGTGGATGAGATCGATGTCATGGAAGGGAAAAGGAATGCGATCTGGTGCGGCGGCGATGTGTGGGGTATGTAGGTACGGAGTAAGGCAGCCGTCGCGAAAAAGGCGTCATGCAAGCTTCTCGAAGGGATCTGCGGCTCAGCTTTTGTTCCTGAGATTAGCAGTGCTTTGCCGCAGTGATGCAGTTGGGGGAAACGCCGGGAGCCGGCACCGTTCCCAACGGTCAGAGTTGGTCCCCATGTATGTACAGTATATGGCTGTGTTGGCCTATTCGATGGAACTCCTCTTCCTCTGGCCGGTCGCATGCGTCAATATGTGTCCTGCAGAATTGCTAGCATTGCATGGCGCATCGTTGGGCTTCAATGGTGCTCTTCTTGCGATCAGATGACCTTGGCGTGAAGCGTGTCGAGCAGGCCGTCGGGATCGACAGCCCCTTCAAAAGGACCTGGTCTCTAACCAGAAATCTTCGGGTTGCCCAAAGCAGCACTCCCTCAACTAATTGGCCCATGAAACCATGAAAACGGGTGATGGTGACAGCACACACATGTTGTCTGTGATGGAGGTTGGTTGGCTCACTGTGGAGGCGTGGACGTGGCATCCCCAGACTTGACGGAGGTTTGGGTCGGATCCCTGTACTGGTAAGTAACTCAGGTACTTACCTGAGCTACCCGCTACCCGGTACCTTACCGTCACGCATGGTCAACACAGTCCATGTGACGCACGTCATCGGTGGCTGGAGGGCTCCAATCCTGTGGCTGATGAGCCACACTCCCACATTGTGTGTGCCTCGCTGTGGAAAGGCCGACTGTCGGTTCGCCACAAACCCTTCCGTATTCGGACAGGTAAGGCTGTACGGAAATAGTTACCTAGGTAAGTACTTACGTCATGACGCAGTAAGATGGGACTGTGTGACTGGCTGAGATGGCCCCGTAAGGTACGGTAATGTAACAGCACCAACACCCGACCGTTTCCCGTCTCCGTTTGCCGATGATCTTATTTCCAGTTTTCCCCTGCCAAGCTACAGTAAGTACCATGTCAATGGGCGCTTGTTCGGCTCAGAGATCGACTTGGTAATTTCCTGCGCCAGATCTTGCCTGACTGCCCATCTTCCAAGTTTTGCCATGGTTCAATCTGCCACATCCTACTCGTAGGCTTTTGCTTCCTCAGGCCGATCAAAAGGAGGCGGCCATATCGCGCCCGCTAGAGTACATCGCCTCCATTGCTCCGTTGACATCATCCACTTTCCCTGTATTCGCCTGGGGACGCTAGGGCAACCTTGATTGTCGCAGGCGCAGTGCCTGAGCCCACGGTCCAGACTTCACCCTAACATCTGCAGTGCCTCACCGACCCCGAGTTATATTCACGAAACCTCTCACCTCCAAACACGTCTTCTCTCCTCATCTCCCTCCTCGTCCATCAATTGGGGAGCTTTATTCTCTTTTCTTTTTACGCACAGCGTTTACAATGGCAGATCCCGGCCCAACAACACCAGAGGTACGCGTTCCCACACTTGGTTCGATTGCTGTTTTGGGCTTTCTCCGCGTCGCGTCGCATCCCAGCGGCATATGCACCGCGTGGAGCACATTCCCATGATGCCATTGACATCACCAACACCAATACTGACCTCGCTGCCAGCTCGAGAGCTCCGCTCCATCAACAATTAAGCCAAATCCCGACGATGACGCCTCAACAACAACAACGGGTCTACCACCGCCTCCTAGCTCCGAGAAGCCCAAAAGCTTCCGCTTTAACCTCCACGATGCCCTCTCTCCAGACCCCACCAACCAGGATATGTTCTATGTAGAGAACAATCCCTTTGCATTCGTTCCCGGCCAATTATCCAAGCTGCTGAATCCTAAAAGCCTGGACGCTTTCTACGCGCTAGGCGGCTTAAAGGGCCTCGAGAAAGGCTTACGGACAGACCGCAATGCCGGCCTGAGCGTCGACGAGGGCGCTCTGGATGGTGCCGTAAAGTTCGAGGACGTCGCCGCGAAAGGCGTTCCCAAGTACGGCTCCCTTGGAGACACCCTCCCGGAGCCGAAAGCCGATGCGAAAGGTGCTCCCGGTCCCGAGCACCATGTCGACACCACAGGCCGTTTCGCCGACCGCAAGCGCGTCTTTAAAGATAACCGCCTGCCCGAGAAGAAATCCAAGTCCCTCCTGGAACTGGCTTGGATTACTTACAACGACAAGGTCCTTATCCTGCTAACCATTGCTGCTGTCGTGTCCCTGGCGCTGGGTCTGTATCAGACCTTTGGTGTTCAGCATGAGTCAGGCGAGGCCAAGGTTGAATGGGTCGAGGGCGTCGCCATCATGGTCGCCATCTTCATCGTCGTGGCTGTCGGCACTCTCAACGACTGGCAAATGCAGCGCCAGTTTGACAACCTGAACAAGAAGGCTGGCGACCGCACCGTCAAGGTCATCCGCTCTGGTAAATCCGCCGAGATTTCGGTTTTCGACATCATGGTGGGCGACGTCATGCATCTCTTCACGGGCGATCTCGTCCCGGTCGATGGCATCTTCATCAATGGCCATGGCGTCAAATGCGACGAGTCTTCGGCTACCGGTGAATCCGATCTGCTCAAGAAGGTACCTGCCGACGAGGTCTATGCCGTTCTCGACAGCGTCGCCAAGGGCGCTCCGCCTCCGGCCGATATCGACAAGCTCGACCCCTTCATCATCTCCGGCAGCAAGGTCAACGAGGGCACGGGTACCTTCCTGGTCACCGCCGTCGGCGTCAACTCGAGCTACGGCCGCATCATGATGTCCATGCACACCGACCAGGAGGACACACCGCTGCAGAAGAAGCTCAATGTCTTGGCCGACTCCATCGCAAAGTTCGGCGCCAGCGCCGCCCTCCTGCTCTTCATCGTCCTGTTCATCAAGTTCCTGGCTCAACTGCCTGGCAGCACCGAGACCCCGGACGAGAAGGGCCAGAACTTCCTGCGCCTGTTCATCACCTCCGTCACTGTCGTCGTCGTGGCTGTGCCTGAGGGTCTGCCTCTGGCGGTTACTCTGGCTTTGGCATTTGCTACGACTCGCATGATGAAGGACAACAACCTGGTGCGCGTGCTCAAGGCCTGTGAAACGATGGGCAACGCGACGACCGTGTGCTCGGACAAGACGGGCACCCTCACCCAGAATAAGATGACTGTCGTGGCTACAACACTCGGAAAGAGCCTCAGCTTTGGCGGCACCGATCCCCCGCTCGAGGAGCCCGAGGAATCCGAGGACGAGAAGCCGGTGGAAATTACGATTCCCAATGTTCCCGTCACCGAGTTCGTCAAGCGTCTGGGTACCGCCACCCGCCAGCTGCTGATTCAGTCCAACGCCGTGAACTCGACCGCGTTCGAGGGCGAGGCCGAGGGCGAAAAGACCTTCATTGGCTCCAAGACCGAGGTCGCCCTTCTGACCTTCTGCCGCGATCACCTGGCCGCCAACCCCCTCTCGGAAGAGCGCGCCAATGCCAACGTTGTCCAGGTCGTTCCCTTCGACTCGGCCGTCAAGTACATGGCTACCGTGGTGAAGCTGCCTGATGGTCGCTATCGCGCCTATGTCAAGGGCGCTTCTGAGATCCTGCTGGCCAAGTGCTCTCGTGTCATCTCCGAAGTCGATGGCGAGGACGAGATCGGAACCGCCGAGATGACGGACAACGACCGCGCCATGTTTTCTCACACCATCACGTCGTATGCCGGCCAAACCCTCCGCACCATCGGCTCTTCGTACCGCGACTTCGAGTCTTGGCCTCCCAAGGAGCTGGAGGGCATTACGGAGCTTACCGCCGCCGATTTCGACAAGGTTCACCAGGACATGACTCTCGTTGCCATCTTCGGTATCAAGGACCCTCTCCGCCCGAGCGTCATCCAGGCCATCAAGGACTGTGATCGCGCCGGCGTTACGGTGCGCATGGTGACGGGCGACAATATCCTCACGGGCCGCGCCATCGCCAAGGAATGCGGAATCTACACGCCCAAGAAGGGCGGCATCGCCATGGAAGGTCCCGTCTTCCGCCGCCTGCCCGAGGACGAGCTGAAGAAGATCGTTCCCAACCTGCAGGTCCTGGCCCGCTCGAGCCCGGAGGATAAGCGCATTCTTGTCCGTACCCTCAAGGAGCTTGGCGAGACGGTCGCGGTGACGGGTGACGGAACCAACGATGCGCCCGCGCTCAAGATGGCTGATATCGGTTTTGCCATGGGTATTGCTGGCACCGAGGTCGCCAAGGAGGCGGCGTCCATTATCCTGCTGGACGATAACTTTGCCTCGATCGTGAAAGGTATCAGCTGGGGTCGTGCGGTGAATGACTCGGTGAAGAAGTTCCTTCAGGTATGTTTTGTCTGCTGAAATTTTGACTGTAAGTACCATGTCAATGGGCGCTTGTTCGGCTCAGAGATCGACTTGGTAATTTCCTNTTCTGACTCTCTTTCCAGTTCCAACTCACGGTCAACGTGACCGCCGTCGCCCTCACCTTCATCTCGTCCGTCGCCTCGAACGATGAAGAGTCTGTCCTCAACGCTGTGCAGCTCCTCTGGGTGAACCTCATTATGGACACATTCGCCGCCCTCGCCCTGGCCACGGACCCGCCTGCACCGTCAGTCCTGGACCGCCGCCCCGACAAGAAGACGGCGGGCTTGATCAGCACAACCATGGGCAAGATGATCATCGGCCAGGCCATCTGCCAGCTCGCCATCACGCTGGTTCTCAACTTTGGCGGCGCCACGCTGTTGGGCTACGACATCCACAACCCGAGCGCGTTGATTGCCGACCACGAGCACAGGCGCCTCAGCACGCTGATCTTCAACACCTTCGTTTGGCTCCAGATCTTCAACGAAGTGAACAACCGCCGTCTCGACAACCGTCTCAACATCTTCGAGGGCATCACGCGCAACTACTTCTTCATCATCATCAACCTGATCATGATTGGCGGGCAGGTGCTGATCATCTTCTTCGGCGGCGAGGCGTTCAAGATCACCCCGCTCAACGGCAAGGAGTGGGGTCTCTCCATCGGCCTGGGCGCCATTTCCATTCCCTGGGGTGCCCTGATCCGCATGTTCCCCGACGCCTGGGCCGAGAAGCTGGTTCCTCCGGTGCCCAACATTTGGCCCTTCAACCGCAAGAAGTCCAAGCACCCGGAGGATGGCCTCATCTCGGATGAGACCGGCGCCGCCGCGCCTGAGGACTTGGAGAGGCCGTACGTCAAGCCGCTGCGCACCATGACCAGCATCCGCAGCGCGCGCGCCGAGCGCAACATCCGCCGGAACCTGAAGGAGTATGTGGGTGACTGGCGGATCGGCGGGACCAAGCAGAACATGCAGGCGGCGCTGGCGAACGTGGGCATCGCGGCGTCGGCGGCGGGGGTGATGGGGATTGACAGGTATGATGAGAAGAAGAGGGGGAAGAAGGTTCAGCTTAAGGACGTTAAGGGGAAGGAGAAGAGTTAGCTGGAAAGGAGATGAGTTGATTTCACGAGGGGCGTGGAGGGGGTTTTCTGGCTGGGTTCTGCCATGCGTTGCTGGGTTGGTTGGAGTTTTTGGCGTTTTGGTTTGGAGGCACACTGCGCGCGTTGAGCGTTGTCTGTCATGGGATTTCTCTTGTTTTGTGTTGTGTTGTTTTTCCCACTCTGGTCCGGCCCGAGCCTGTTTCTTTTCCTTGTGTTTATTCTTACCTACTTTCGACAACGCCTGGCTTTGTTGAGCCTACCGGTTCGCTGCTGTCAGTTGGTATTGGACTCTAGCATTGTTTGTCTTATTGTTATAATCTCGGGAATCCGGGAGTCGGAGTCGGAGCGGAGCGAGGAGGCAAAATAGGGTGGGTTGGCTGATACAGGGAAGGGCTCAGCGATGAGTTGGTTGGTTGGGGGGGATGGGTTTAAAATGCCGATCAATCGTTGCGTTCGTTTAATTTCCTTGCCGTCGTTGGTTTCTACAGCTAGTTAGTCTGAGTTTGGAACAGAAATATACCCACTACTCATCATCTAAGTGTTTTCTTTTTGTGAGGGTTTGGTGTTGTGATTGCTTGAGGTGTTTGACGTGTCAATTGGATGGATATCATTTCTCATTCACCTTCCCATCATCAACATCGTCAGCATCGATCGTCCAGGCTCATCCAAGCTCGTCCCATCTCCCTCCCCATACAATCCTCTCAGAACTCGCCGCTGATCAGACAACACTGTTAAGTATAGGTGGTTTTGCGTAGATCTATAGGTCTAAAACTGAGCAAGCAGGGCGTAGGAGCACCGCCTCGGAGTGCTTCAAACAACGGACGGACACTCTTCATCGGCTGTGTGCCTCCGGGACTTACCGAGTGACACATACCATCAGCCAATTTCCTTACCTCACCTAACTTCCCAACAGTCAAGCCGAAGAGGGAATGATGTAGTATAAGTATGACTAAACCTATCCCTCCCTGGAGGTTGATGATGGCGTTATTCTGCGTGGTGGCTCTTGGCAAATCGTCGATCGCTGCCCGTTCCGTTTCTCTCTCCCACCAGATATTATCACGTCTGTTTCTGATGGGCAGCGGCCCGCTTGAAGACAAAGACGGCGATGGAAACACCCGAATTACACCATCGAGGCCTCGTTGCGCGAACGGAGGTGACCTCGCAATTATCCCCTCGTTGTTACGCTCCTTGGACTATATCTGACAGTGAACACCCTCCAGCCGGCATCACGTACGAAAGAGGTCTTAGCTGTGTTCGGAGTGCCGTGGAAACTTCTTTGCCTCACCACATCGAATGGCCCAGCTGGTTGTCAGGTAGGTAGCACAACTTTCCGGATGAAGCCATAGGACCAGCTGCGGCCAACATCACGGTCCCGGCATTTTGGCGCCGGCGGAGTCGATGGGGAAAAAAAGAATCCACCATGTTGCGCCAAGCACACCCTTAGCGCGAGATCCGCGCATTCGTCATCGCGTGGAACGATGGCGAGAACACCGACGATGGCTAGCTTCCGTTCCACGTGCTGAACCTCTGAAGTGTATATATATATGTATATGTACAGATAGAGTAGTAGGGATGTAGGGGAAGGAGACCAACTTCTCGTTGCTTGAGTTGTCAACACAACCGTCTCTCGACATACATCAGCTCTCATTATTACTATCTGCTATCCAACACACCCGACACACCCCCAACACAACCTGCAACTTACCTACCACCAACACACCAACCACCACCAAGCCAAAAACACACCATGTCCTGCACCTGCGGCGGCACTACCACCACCAGCGGTCTCATCCGCACCCTCTCCCGCGCCATCACCACCACGCACCTCCTCCGCCGGGGGGCGGCGGCCCAACCGTTTCCAGCCAACCGCCTCCTCCTCTCCACCACCACCCCTCGCCAATCCACCCTCCCGGTAACCATCACCGGCACCGGCACCGGCACCCTCCAAACCATCACCGTCCCCGGCAAACCCTACACCTTCACCGCCGACACCTACCCCGTCCTCGGCGGCGCCGACTCCGCCCCGTCCCCCGTCGTCTACTCCCTCGCGGCGCTTAGCGCGTGCAACCAGGTGACGGGCCACGTGGTGGCGCGCGACCGGGGGATCCAGCTGGGCCGGTGGACGGTGGAGGTGGAAGGGCAGCTGCCGACGGGGGCGCTGGTGGAAGGAAAAGAAGAGGATCCGAACTGGGAGGGGGTCAAGTTGAGCGTGCGGGTGCAGACGGATTTGAGGGATGAGGAAAAGTTTCGGGAGTTTGTGAGGAAGGTGGAGAGGAGGTGTCCTATTACGGCGCTGTTTCGGAAGAGTGGGTTGAGGTGGGAGAGTGTTTGGGTGAATGAGAGGATTTGAGAAGCGAAAGGGGTGGGTGTGGCGTAACAAAGGCGGGGGAATGATGGGAGGGAGGGTGAGGTTGGGAATGGTATGATTATGGATGGCAGAGGCAGAGGAGGAGAGTCAGACTGGTATCGAACTACCTACCTACCTACCTACCTAACAGATACAGCTAGAGGCTAAAGGTTTGTGTAATCAACAAACGCCCACAGGTTCCCAGGAGCACGATGATATTATCTGATCTCCCATATTTGTTTCCATCTTGTGCTCTGTCGTCCACGTTCTCAACTCAGGGGTCAAGCAACTCAAGAGGTTGTCAAGATCAGTAATTACTGGGTGGGTTGCATCAAGTCTTGGCCCGCCGACGGCTCTCCGTCGTATGGCCGAGGGCCTCAACATAACTGTGTATTCTTTTCTCTCATGGCTTAAACCCTGAATAAGACCAGTAGGCAATTTCAACCTCTTGCCCCCCTGAATATCAGCGACGCTTCCATCCCCCTTCTTAACATCTCGTAACCCGCAATCCGTTCCAACCCTAGGTCCCTGCTTACATCCACACAACTCAACACAAACAAACCAAAACATAAGATTCACAACAGGAGAGGAATATCCTATCCATTCACAACAGGAGATAACCATCACCACTTCCCAACAAACCAAAATGCCCCGCCTCCTCCGGTACAACCTCGCCCCCTCCCTCAACGGCCTCATCGCCTCCCTCCCAGGCTACACGCACTCCTGGATCGTCGACGACGCCACCATTGATTTTGCCGCGCTGTTTGCCGAGTTCGACACGTTTGTCATGGGCCGGCGCACCTACGAAACTTTCCTCTCCATGCCCGCCGAAGAAAACCTGCTGGCCGGCAGACCGAGGGAGAGTGTGGTTGTGGTTTCGCGGTCTGTTCCTAATCCTTCTTCTGAAGGGCATGGTGGTGGTGATGGAACGATGGGGGAGGAGGGAGGGCGGCGGCGGTGGTGGGAGGATGTGACCGTCGTGAGCGAGGATGTGGTGGGGTATGTGAGGAAGCTGAAGGCGGATGAGAGCAAGAAGAAGGATATCTGGTTGATGGGCGGGGGTGGGCTGGCCGGGGAGTTGTTGAAGGCTGGACTGGTGGATACGGTCGAGGCGGCCATCATGCCGGTGATTGTCGAGCGCGGGGTGGGGATAATTGGGGAGGAGGAGGCGTGGAGGGGTTTGGGATCCGGTGAGGAGTCCATTGGCCGAGGGGGGCCGGAGGAGAGTAGATATTGGCGGCTGACGCTGGAGAGCGTGGAGAGGAAGGAGACGGGGATTTTGATGACGAGGTATAAGGTTTTGTATTCCTGAGAGAAGGAGGAGGAGGAGGAGGAGTATAAAACAGAGAGAGAAGGTGGAAAGGAGAGAAAATAAGAAGTGAGGAAACCCAAATAAACAAATGCCCAGTCTATATCTAAACCCAATCCCAACCTGTTCAAACAAACAACAAAGTCAACCTTTTCAAGCCGTTTCAGCCCCCGTCGTATCCCCTTCCACAGCAGGCTTCTCAACCTCACCTCCACTCCTCCCCTTCTTCCCGAAGCCGTGCGCCATCTGCGGGAAGAAGATGCCCGGAGCAAAGATCGAGAGCAGCCAGCAGGCAATCAGCACCATGAAAGACTCGAGCACGACGAAGGACGACTCGTGCTGCATGATGGGGTTGGCCCAGCCGCCGGCCATCTCGGCGATGCGGTAGATGCAGCGGATCAGGATGGCCGAGTACGCCGAGATAACGGCGATGAGGAACAGCCGGAAGTTGCGCTGCGCGAGAAGGGCCGGGCCGGTGAGGGTGTCAGAGCTGGAGGGGGTGTTGGTCGCGTTGTTGGCCCCCTGCTTGAAGCTCTTGCGAGCGCGGATCAGGAAGTCGGCGCCGGAGAGACCGAAGAAGGCGAGCACGACGACTTGGAGGGCGACGCCGGCCCTGGAGGTTCACAGTCAGTCTTTCTCTCTCTCTCCCTGCCGACCACTGGAGGCAAGTCCACTCACATAATGGTCCGATTCCCATGCACCAGCAAGCCCGGGTTATCGTACCCGGCGGCCGCAGCAATTCCGCCGCCGATGGCCTGGATGACCAGGCACGAGACGTCGGCGGGGATGAAGAAGATGGGATAGAAGCGCGGCGGGAAGCGGCTCAGGGTGCGGTCCAGGGCCTCGACGACATACCCGAGGGTGAGATACAGACCGGCGCAGACGAGGGTGGGGCCCAGCACGATGGCGACAATCTGCAGCTTGAAGGCGTCGCCGTTCCAGACATTGTGGGAGAGGATGCTGCGGCCGATGTAGCCGGTGCATTCGAGGATGCAGCCCGAGCCGACGGGGATGGAGCTGGGGATGGAGGTTAGACCGGGTTGGTTGGCTGGAGAGAAAGAATGAAAAGGGAGCGTACAATGCCCATGTCTTTTTCCATACGCCAATGACGATGGTCAGCACGGCGGCGAGGCCGTAGGCGACGGCGAGAAAGATGTTGAGCCCGTAGTTCGGGGCATATCCGAGGGTTGTGTATCTGGGTTGGGTGTTAGTTGTGAACTCATGCCGGCCGAGGAAGAAAGATTTGGTAACGCACTCGATAGGACAGTACCACGTCACCTCGTCGCAGGTTTCGTAGGTGGGCATCCAACCGGGATAGTAGCCCGGAGGCAGTTCCGTGTAGTTGGCTGCCATGGCGCGATGCTAGGTCACGTCCCTACTCGGTATGTATGGTGGGATAAAACCAGCAGCTATAGCAGAGCTACTCGAGGAGTCAAAGTGCTGGAGAGCTAACTCGTTCAAGCTAAGTAAGGGGAAACTAATTCCATGGGAATGGGAGGGGAAAAGATGGCCATGATAAACCTAAGTAGCAGAAGTGAAGAGAAACATCCATCATCCACCCTCCCATCCCCAAGACTTCCAAGACTCCCAAGGCTCTGCTCCACCCATCCGAATGGCAAGCTGCTCGCGTCGGCAACATCAGAGAACCCGAGATGCGCAACATGGCAATTGGGCGCCCTGATTCTTGGAGGAGCCTAGCATAGCGCGGGAGGTAACGCCAAGGGAAGAGAGCGCACGGGAGGGCTATCCGATGCTGCAGAGAGTCGACCTCGTCACGTCCTCGGCCCCCATCATATCACCCTTCTTTTCTACCATCCTTCTGACTTCTTCTTTCTTCAGGTAGTACCGAGTAACAATGATATGAGGAGAACATCAACGCAAAGAGACACCAAAAGACAGCCAATTCCTGCTCTGCGACATGTCACGATTCTCATCGCCTTGGTTCCTCGACTCCTCCTCAACCAGAGACAAACACCACTGGCGCAGAAACTCAAGCCTTCTGGTGGTTCCACCCAAGCTGACAAAAGCCTCGCCCTGAGGTCCAAATGTCTCGGCATCGATAGTGCGAAACGAGTAGACTCACATCAGGGCGTCTCTCTATCCGGGCTAGTCCCCTTTTCTTATTTGTTGGAGTCCGAGCCAAGACCTCACCTCCGACTGTGACCACGCCAGGAGTGATAATAGACGGCTCAGCAATGTGTCGACGGCCTGTTCTCGACCCCGGATCCTGGACCTCCTCCCGAGCGGACGGTCCAACCCAACGGCGACCACACTTCGTGGCTCCAGAGCCCGGGGCCACATATCAAAGACGGTGCCGGGGACGGACGACAAGACAGGCCAAACCCCCGGCAACAAAAGTTTGGGATTTCAGAGCATCGTGTTAATTCACGGCTTTGTCCGTCCAGTCCAGGCAAGGTAAAGCTAGAGAGAAAGAAAAGTTCCAACTCGAGCTTGAACCCCTGAGATGAATGAGGAATGCCTCGGATGTGAGCTTCGGCTGGTCTTGAACCTCGATATCTTTAATCCTCTGAAGGAGTGATAACTCTGTTCTACCAACACTCATAACTCCCAAACAACCAGCCTCGTCCTGCGTGAGCGGGATTGTCTCATATCCTACCCGGCCAGATATTCCCGCCACGTGCCGATTGCATATTCCATACGACGCCAATCTTCTCCCGGAACACGAATCCATCGTATCCATCCAGTCTCCCGGTCCCTCCCTCCTGTTGCGACCGCCAATCGGGTTCACACGTTCACGCGTATTCCTTACGGCATAGTCAGACTCATCAATGTCCGACATGTTGTCCTCGCCCGCCTCCTTGGGCGCGGGTATCACGCCGCCGCCTCTTACGCTACCTGCTGCTGCTCCCCCGATGATCTCTGCTAATACATTGGCGCCGCCTCATCAACCTCCTCCCGCTGTTCCCCCCGCAAAGCCGGTTCTACGCCGACCCCCAGGGTACGTCCCCCTCCGTCGGCGCACCCACAAAAAGAGCCGCACGGGATGCGCCAACTGCAAGGCCCGCAAGATCAAGTGCGATGAGAGGCATCCCGCTTGCATCAACTGCCTGTCCCACGGCGTACAGTGTCCCTATCTCCTCAACGGTGGGGGTCCGGGCACGGGACCCGGGGCGGGGACGGGGTCGGGATCGGGGTCGGCCCCAGCTGCAACCCCAATGAACGCCACCACCGTTAGCACTGGCGGCTCTCCCGGAAACTCGAGTTTTATTAGTACTACTACAAATTCCCTCGACTCCCCTGTCCCCTCGGTCCTCACCCCCTCCAGCTTCCCGACACCTTCCTCTCCCAACCACACCACCACCACCAGCAACCATGGCGGCCTACTCACCCCATCTCGGGCGTCTCCCTCGCCCTCCTCCTCCGGCGGGCTGCCCATGCTAGAGCTCGAGCTGCTGCACAACTGGACGACGCAGACCTACCGGACCCTGACGGCCGAGCCGATCTGGGACTTTTGGCGCGACGACGTCGTGCGACTGGGCCTGCGCTGCGAGTACGTCATGCAGACCATTCTGGCCGTGAGCGCCCTGCATCTGGCCTTCCACCGGCCAGATAGGAGAGATGAGTACACGACCGAGGGGATTCTGTTGCACCAGCGCGCGTCGAGGTCGGCGATGCAGGTCATGGCGGCGATGGATAAGGAGGATGCGGATCAGGCGGCGAGTTTGATGGTGTTCAGTGTATTGACCGTCTTTTTTGGTATGTCTCTCCTTTTCCACTTCCTCCTCGGGTGACTGCCTGGTAGGTATGACCATGACCGTGAACGTATCTTTTAACCTCTCCTCCTACCAGCCCTCGCCTGTCCCCGCCGCCCCAACCCCGACGGGACCTTCTTCATCGGCGAATCTGGCTTCCCCGACTGGGCCCTCCTCCTCCCCGGCACCAAGTCCCTCGTCATGCCGCTCAGCGGCGACCGCGGCCTGCAAACCATCGTCGCCCCGTTCCTCCGCTACAGCGTCACCCGGTGGTACGCGCAGCGCGCCATGCTGGAGAAGAAGGGTATTCCTCTCCCGTCGAAAAGCACCGCCGCGTTTCGTTCCCCGGATGGTGCCGTTCCTCCTCCTCCTCCTCCTCCGCCGCCGCCGTTGTCGTCATCCGAGCACGATCTTCACCTCCATCATCAACAGCATTATCAGCAGCAGATAAAACAAGAACCCCCCTCCCCCCATGATCAACAGCACCAACAACAACAGCAACAACAACAACCAGACGATTTCCCCAAACCTCAACCCCTCCTCGCCCCTCTCCACGCCCGCATCACCTCCACCATCTCCGACCCCTCCCTCCTCGCAGCTTACTCCTTTGCCCTCGACGAGCTCGAAATCGCCTGGGCCCTCGCCCTGCCCGACTCCTCTTCCTCTTCCTCAGAAGACCCTTCTTCCCCTTCCTCCCCCTCCACTTCCAACCCACCCACCGAAACCCCAAGCCCGTCTACTCCTACCCCGCGCGACGACGTCCTCGACGCGATGGTCTGGCTCTGGAGGGTAGGCGACACGCTCATCCCGCTCCTTCGCCGTCCCGAAGGGGAGGGCGGGCCCGCGCAGGAGGCGGTGGTGATTTTTGCGCATTTTGCCGTGCTGTTGAAACACCATGAGCGCAGGACGTGGTGGTTGAGAGGATGGGGGGAGGCGATGTTGAGTCGTGCGAGGGAGGTGTTGGATGGGGAGCATCGGGAGTGGTTGGAGGAGGGGTTGGACGGGTTGAATAGGTTAGGAGGGGGGTTGGGAGCGGTGGGAGGGGGGTGTAGTGTTGAGGGGATGTTGAATTGAGGTTGGATGGGATGGGATGGGGTCGAGGAGAGTTGGGGGAGAGTATGCTGATGAATAATGTTGCTTGGTTGATGATCATGATAATGATGAGGGGGTAGGCGGTGTTGCTGTGCTTGTATCTGTGGTTAGATACTGTGAGTGAGTTGGTTAATAGAACAAAAAGTGGTTGGCGGTCTGAGCAAGTGGGCGGTGAAATGGCCTTGACGGGACATATGGGGCATCAGTTATGGCCTGACATGCGTTTCTCTAAACCAGTGCCAGGGAGGTCTCGACTCTGTTACGAATGGCAAAACGGCGGCTTTTACCAGAAACATGTTGTTGGCCTTGCTCCTGAACGACACCCTCTCGGGCATGCCGAGTTTGTGGACCAAAGAATGTTTACCGTTCCCCTTAAACAACACAATAACTCCAGCTATGCCCGGAGCAAAGTCGTCATCTCAGAGCACGCTTCACGGATCAACTCGGCCGAACCAAAACCAACGCAGTATAATTACCAGGTATATTAAAGCACCAACAGCCCTTCCTCGGTCCCCGAACGCCGGGATCAACATTCCCTAACCAATGCCAAACCAGTTGACCAAAGCAATACCCTATTCCAGAGACGGTGATTTTCCCAGCCGGTGAAACATTCTATGTGCTTTTTCAGGTCCCTTCCTCCAAGATACCATTCCCCCTCAGAGTCCCAATAACGAGAGAAACGGACAACGGAAAGACAAGGAAATTAGGGAGGCAGGTGCCGTGGGAGTCGGGTACGCTTCCTCCCGGAATGGTCCCAACTAAACTGAACCCGGACGTTTTTGTGTCCGTTGTCTTCCTGCCTCCCAGTGAACGTATTAATCCCCAAGCTTGACGCTGGGGCATGGGTATATGATATGCCAAACGTAAATGTTAGTTGGGCGAAGGTGAGCTTGGACGGGTTCTCTTCTGGTGCAGCCAGCCCCGTCCTTCCGCTCAGCGAACCCCCGCCCTAGGTCAACGAGGGGCAACTGTGCTCAGGAGGTAGAGAAGGGAGGTAAGTCATCTACCTACCCTTCCGTCATCCATATGTCCTCGGCCCTTCCCTGTTCTAGGGTCGTAAGCGGGTAAGAAGAGAGAGTGTGTGAGTGGACGTGGTGCGTGAGTTCATCACTTCACGACGACAACAACCCTCCCACCATCACAAACTCCTCAACCCCTCCTCCCCCAGCCTATTACCACCACCACCACCACCACCACCACCACCACCACCTCCTCCTCCTCCTCCTCCTCCTCCTCTTCCTTCTCCCGGCAACACCCTCCCCCTCCCCCTTGCCGCCTCCGCAAGCGTCCTCTCCACATACACCCCCGCGACAAAAAACGCCAACAACATTGCCACGCCGACCGTGATAAACGTCAGCGCGCCGAGGTCGAGCCGCCTCCTTCTTCTCCTCGTTCTTGTTCTTTGCCTTGTGCTGCTTTGCCTGCTTTGGAGCTGCTGCTGCTGCTGCCGGGGATAATGAGCGTGATGAGGTTGGTGCTGACGTCCGCTGCTGGCGTTTGCGTTGGCGAGGAGTGGGTGGGTAAGGAACGATTGCCGCCCAGTATCTTCGTCGTCATCGTCGTCGTCGTCTGGGTCTGAATCTGACGAGGAAGAGGCGGAGTCCGGGTCGTGGTCTGTCGTTGAGGCGGAGGTGGGGTGTGTTGTTTGAGAGTGTGAGGGGGAGGAGGGAGAAGAGCTACTGCCACTTCTGCAGTGGGGATGATGATGATGATGAGGTTGGGGCCGGTAGCGGAGGGTGGTGGTGGATTTTGTTGTCATTGCTGTGTGGTCGTCGACGTCGTCCGCAGGGAGGGTTGTTGGTGGATGTTGGGGATGGGCTTGTTGTTGTTGTTGTTGTTGTTGTTGTTGTTGTTGTTGTTGTTGTTGTTGTTGTTGTTGTTGCTGCTGCTGCTGCTGCGGCTGCTGCTGGTTGATTCGTTGAGCCAGGGCCGCTGCGCTGTTTCTGAGGCGGATGAGAGTGGCGGTATCGTTATCGTCGGCGGGTTCGGCGGCGCTGGGAGGGATGGCCGGGTCAGGGAGGCTCAGGACGGTGTTGCCGTTGAGAGAGTCAGCGGCGGAGGAGAGGGTGATAGCTGGGTTGGAGGCGTTGGGATTTTCGATCCGTCCTGTCGCGGTGGTGATGGTGCTCCGCACCGAACGTGGCCTTCCAGTCCCTGTCGCTGCTGATGGTGTTGCTGAAGGGAAGCTTGCCAACGGCAGCGGGGAGGATGGCGACACCAGCCCAAACGTCCTTCGCCGTAACCTACTCGCCTGCGCCTCGGCCGCTACGGGGACATCGTCGGCCAACAACCCCGGATCCAGCAGGTCTGTTACAGCGGGCACCTCGTCTTCGAGCACTCCTTCAGTCCTCACGGCGCCGATCCGTTTTCTTGCCATGCCCACCCGTCCGTCCACGACGCGTTCCTCGACGTGGGCTTCGCCGTCGCCGTCTCCTTCCCGGGCGTGGCGCATGGGCAGACGGTTGGGGAGGGCAAGGGCATCAGCGAGCGTGGGGACGACGGGGGCCGAGTCGGGCGGGGTGGGTTTGATGTCGCGGAGGTAGACGACGACGCGGGCAGGCACGCCAAAGGCCACGCTCATGGGCGGGATGTCACGCTTGACGAGGCTGCCAGCGCCGATGA
This sequence comes from Mycothermus thermophilus, assembly GCA_011316235.1. Lineage (NCBI taxonomy): Eukaryota > Fungi > Ascomycota > Sordariomycetes > Sordariales > Chaetomiaceae > Mycothermus > Mycothermus thermophilus. The sequence continues at coordinate 1,666,312 of QQBE01000006.1, forward strand.
CTGCGCCGTCGCCGATGGTGACGCCGCCTCTGGGGTTGTGGTTAGTCAGGGATAGGGCGAAGCACTGGTTGGGTTCACGAGGGGGGGGGATGGACATAAGGGGAACAGAAACAACAGCTAGAAGAGCTAGAAGGTTGGGGTTCTGGCTCCATGTTGATGATGACAACAATACGGAAGGGAGGAGATATCGCATACTCACAAGACGGTAACATTCGCCCCAATCCAAACATCATTCCCAATTGTCACCGGTTGCCCAACACTATTCCTTTGCAACCTCTCATCCAACCTCACCGGATCTTTTCCCCTCATCTGTTAGCCCCTGAACTACCAACCCATCACCACAATTGGAAGAGAATACTCACGGGTCACGCCGACAATCACACAGTTCGGGCCAATGTTACACCGCTCACCAATCACCACATCCGCCACCGGCGTGTCCATGATGGTGCAGTTGCGGTTGATGAACGTCGACCCGCCAACGTGCAGCCGGATGCCATAGTCGACGTAGACGGGCGGCTTGACGAAGGGAGTCCGCGCCTTGAGCGCCGGGTTGGCAAAGGTCTGGTCATGCGTCACGGCCAGCGCGCTGTCCTCTGTCCGGTCGCGATCGGGACGGACGATGCTAGACCCGAATGTTAGCGAAGGGGAGGGATATGTAAAGACGTTACGAAAGCTGGAGACAGGACCGGACCAAAGCCCGAAAGGGGGAGTGGGACCGGGTCGGGCCGGGCCGGGCAACTAAGTTAGATCAGGTACAGTACTTACTCGAGCCATTTCCGGCTCCGGGCCTCCGGGTCAGCGTCGTCCGGGGTCTTGTTGAACTCGCGGCAGGCCCGGGCGCAGCGGTTGCGAACGGCGCGAAAGTCTGAGTTGCCGGCCGGGAAGATGACCTCGCGGTAGTGCTGGGGCTCAGGTCCGGGCTCGGCGGCGACGGCGGCCGCCGCTTGCACGTCGTTGACTACTGTCGACTCGCTGCTGCTCATGGCGGCGGCGACGAGCGAAACAATAAGGAGAGACGGAAAGAAATCGAGATGGCGATGAACAGTGATACAGTGATGCAGGAATAGTGAATGGTGATTGAGGCCGGGGTCTCGTCCAGGTCATATATTGGGGTAACGAACAAACAAACGGACCGCGGCCGCCAGGTCGAAGGTCGTCATACGTTTGCTTGTGTCAGCTGCTGCTGCTTCTTCTTCTTCTTGGACGACCCGTGTCTTGGTGTTGTCGCACGGGAAGGTTTGCCGGCCGACAAGGCGCCGCCGGGAGCTGCCCGAGTGGCTGTTCGCCAACAGCCTCGCCCGCGGGCTGGCAGGGGGTAGGGCGCGCGCACAAAATGGACCTAAGTTGCGACGGTGGGAGGAGAGTGAGAGAGGCGAAAGGTGAGAGAGCACCGACAACGTGGGCGGCGTCCTCGGCGAATGTTGTTGTTCCAGTGGTTGTTGTCCAAAGAGTTTCCGCCGGTCAGGGGTGATAGGCTGTTCATAGCATGACGGTGATGAATAGTGACTCTGTACCAGGTGACCGAGCTGGGGGCGGGGAGTTAGTTATATGTCCATGTATGTCGTTGTTTGTGTCAGAGAGCGGGAGCCAGGTGCTCATGTATCCATAATAGGTCACTGATGTCACAGGACGCAGGACATGGCAGGGCAGGGCAGGCAGGGCGACAAGGCTGCAGCTTCGTACTCGTCGTGATCAGGAAGTAGTTATAACTCCGTATAAGTAACGTCTATGCTGACATCGACGGGGGTGGGCAGAGGGAAGAGATCAGCAACTCGCCTTGCAAGCCCTCCCTCGATCAGCTCATCAGACGGCAGCAGCCTTACTTACGTAGTATGCCGGCCGGGGACTGGCAGGTCAAAGAAACGAAACGGGTTCGGACCCCTCGGCCTGGCTTGTGTCGCCTTCGGCAAGTTTCGCCTGCGCCGTGTGTCTTCACTTGTGGTTTGTGTGTCTGTGTGTATCGTTTGCTGCAACAACGGGGAAGGGGGAGGGACGGCTGATGACACGCATCCGCCCAAGCATGAGAAGGAGAGAAACATGGAAGAAGCCAGAGCTGACCACACAGACGGGCTCACACACGCCTTACACCTCACATACACACACCCAACGAAAGTAAACACAACATGTGTCGAGCCTTCAGTGGGCGCTGGGCGTCCGGGGGACCATCTCCGCATAAGCGGCTGCGAGATCGCCCTCATCGGCCCCAACCCTCTCCTCTGTGCCCCCTGGTCGGACTGACCTGTGGTGGCAGGCAGGCCCATTTCACTTGCATTTGCCATCTGCCATGATCCATTGGCATTGCACTTTCACTCCCCATCCCCTCCAGGGAATATGTCATGTGTTTTCTCTCTCACACTCCCTCCCTCCCTCCCGCCAGGCCCCTTGTGTTCACTTCTTTTGCTGACTGACAGGCTGCAAGCTGCACGCAAATCTTCGGCCCGTCGTGGGTGTGACAGTGCCCCGGAGCAGCGGCGCTGAGCCCCTTAACCTCTTCGGGCATGACCTGGCTGCAGGTCGACCTGCCCCGAGCCTGGGCCGGCAGCTGGGGTCCCTGCCCGGGAACCCTGCGGCTGGGAATTGGCGGGGACGACAAGTGACGTGAACACAAGACAAAAAAGTGAACGACGAACGATGAGCCTGGCGCGCGGGAGGTTCCCCCCGGTTCTCCGTCCCTGGTCTGGTCTCTGATGAGAACACCAGNNNNGGGGGTATGATGGGGAAATGGGAGGAGGATGGGGGAATGGGGATGATGATGGAAAGCAAGAAGTGTACGGAGTACACAACAAGAAAATAATGATGGAGAAGTGGAAGAACTATGACAAGTGAAATGTGACTGACATCTGCCAATGGCCAAGAAGTGGACTCGGACCACTCCTAGCCCAGCCCCTGAATCCGGTCAACACAACACACACAACCCACGCTCACAAGTCAACAGCCAGCCCACCACCAGTCGGTCAGGCATTTTTCTCAAGTGAAAACTCGGGGAAAAAAAGAAGATGCACCACCGGACGGGCCGGGCATGATCCCCGGAATTGGCCTGTGTCTCGAAATGTTTTCACCTCCCTGTCAAGACACCCACCACACCCACGCCAAGCGCAGAAGCTTGTTTTTTTTTTTTTTTTTCTCACTTCATCAGCGGCGGCTTCGGGGTGTGATTCCGCGGATGGGGCATGGCGGGCCGGGTGGCTTCCGCGGAGAGCCTGCCGGGTTGCAGCACTAGGACAGCTGCTGGAGCGAGAGGATCCTCCTCCTGGAGCCTGGAGCGACCGACCGACCGGCAGTGGTGCCGCGGGTGGCAAGGGTCCCGGCAAGTTGTTCGTCAGAAAAAAGTGTGCGCAGGAAGAGCAGCATCCACTTTCACTTGTTCGCTTCATCTGAGCAACAGGTGAAACGCCACTCATTATGGGGAAAAGTGAGGGCATCCGCAAGTCGCGTGCCCCTGGATACTGTGCCCGTGGGAGTCGTTACACTACTTTGTATACTTAACTAATAGTAAGGTAGATGAGGTAATTCCACGCTAAGTACCTACTTAGTCCGCACCCACTCCCGAGAAGATTCGGCCCCCACGCGGTCAGAGAGAGAGGCAGAGGGAGATTCAACTCTCTGATCGACGTCCGCCGCAGAGCACATTTTGTTGCTTTTCTCGTCGCATGTCCAGCTACAACCTGCAGCGCCGGTGAGACTGATGACTGGGCCTGTCTCGCGTTTCTTGGAGCTTCGCGAATTTTCGCGTGTTTTGCCGTGGCTAGTGTACATAGATGCCGGGCCGGGAAGAGACAAGAGCAACAAAAAAGACAGAAACGAAACGGGGGTTCCTGCTTGTGTGACGTTGACGACCAGTGTTTCGTTTCTTCTCTGTTTTTTCGTCATCACAGAAGAGGCCCGTGTCACTTTTCTCACTCCGTTCAAANACGGACAACCTCCTTTGGGAAAGATAACGCGCAGGGACTCGCTCACTTTTTCAGACGCCCAACAGCAGAAAATCATCAGCAGGTCAGAAACCGCCGCTTGCTGACCCAACACCACGGGGACCACGGAAGGGCTCCGACCTCCTGGAAATGTCAATGTGAACCGGGGTGTGTCCGGTAGGTGGCGGTCCCAAACCGCGGCAGCATCCGGGTCCTTCACCGGCCGGCCGGGGCTAGTAAACAACACCAAGCCAGACATCACCGACGGGAGGTGGCAGATGGTAAACGCGCATGGCGCACCGTATCACTCTTTCGTACGACCTACACTACGAACTGCCTCCCTCGGATATTCTGCCTTGCGTATGCCATGTATTATGTATGTATGTACAGACAAGCACGATGCTGCGAAGACTAGTCCTCCCTTCTCCAAAGGCACCTCGAAATTGCATCCCTCTGGCCCGCGACACGCAAGGACGGTCGCACAACAGCAGCCCCGAACGCTGTCCGACGCTCAGTTTGCCCTGTCGGGTTCCCTCCGCTGCGGCGATGAAACAGCGGCTCTGTTGCGCCGGTAGTACAGCAGTATGTGGCGCTTGACGGTAGGTACTGCCGGCAGGCTGGCGTTGACATGGCCTGGCAGACAGCGCCTCGACAGTACCAACGAACCCAAGGGACGGGGATAAGCAGGCAAGTGGCGTTTGCTCTGCGGGTCGGAGAGGTAATGCTTATAAGTAAGTGAACTCCCGAGGTGGTCGGCAACCGCGCTGACTGGACGTCGTCCATGCGGATTATTCGAGCTGCAATATTGGGCCGAGGGCTTGATTTATTAGACTACCAAGAAACACATGCTCACATCCAGGGACTTGTGTCAACGCAAAGAATCCCCCAATCTCCTCCGAAGTACATACATACATACAGAGTCAGTAACTACGCTAATACTTAGTATAGGTTAGTATGATAGTATAAGTATGCATGTATGTACGGAGAAGAATGCAGAAGAAGCACGCATCCACCAACCTTCCACACCCTCCCGCAGCAGCAGCACCACCACCACCACGAGCGGCAGCCCAGCAGCAGCACGTCATCCCATCCGCTCCCGCTCCCCGGGTTCAACCTGCAGGCCGCATGATTGGGCGTTGTGTTGGCGCCTCCTCTCCAAACGTCCTGTAGTTATCCTCCCGAGACTCTTCCCACTCACCCACTATGCATGCAGCAAGTTCACCTCCCTCCCAGCCTTAAAAGTGCCAACCAACGGACGTGCTGGCGGCCCGGCGCCCCATTGCCATGGCTTCGGTTACAACCAACAGCCCCAAACCCTGCAGCAACAGCCATCCATCCAGTACAGTATTGTATGTACATACATACATACATGCATAAAGTAATTACGGAGTTAAGGATGCACCAGCAGCATGGAGATTGCCGCGTGCAGTGGGGGACGCTAGTAAAGCAAGCCAGACAAGCTGCAGCAAGGAAAACTTTCTGGCCTGACTTGCGCAGATGGCGTCCAGCACGAGGCCGAATCGGGTAGTTAGGGAGGAAAGAAAATGTAACTAAGTATATTTTAAACACCAGAGCTTTTCTCCAAAACAACAAACGCAGAGAAAACGAATCGCATGTCCATCATGTATGTAGTGTGTATGCACAGAACTTACAACCAACGCTGTTGGCCTCTCGTCGTATATCAGTGAATAACATGGACGAGCGTCCACGCAGCTGCGCACAAGAAGAACTCTCCATCGACGTTATCCTTCAGCTGCCATCGGAACGGGAGAGGTGTCTCGTCTAAGCGCAATACAGGTCAGCTGCGTCGGTTGTTGAATGCATATGAGCATGGTGTAGAGTTACAGCCGAGCCAGGAGTGACAGTCTTGTTGCCACCTTGACGTTGGGTGTCCCATTTCGCGGGGATGCGCTCCAGGCGTTCGACCGAAACGAGAAGACCTGATGGCCCAACACCAGACGTTGGGTCCAGTTCAAGGCAAGGGGGAGAGTGCTTGCGTACTCTACATGTTGTGTTCCGACATTATCAACTGTCCGTATCGGATTTCCTGTCTCATCGCAGATGGGCAAGTCGCCCGGTTGACGTTGTAGTAGTGTGTAGCATTATTACCGAGTCCGAAGTACGTCGGCGTGGACTATTAAATGCCAGGTAATAAGTTTTCCCCCTGAGAACCCAGGGAGAAACACACCAAACTTCTCTCATCCAGGCACAATCACACGCTAGCAGGACAACGATGTAAGCAATGATAACTTAAAGCTCTGAACTATAACCTAGAACGGCCACTTAGTCAGCCCATGACCCATTCCCGGTCCCAACCCGATGAAACTATGTGAAGCAGAGAATCGTCCGTTGCTCTGGCCATGACAAGTCAGCAACCTGCATTATCACGATCGGAACTGGATTCCGAGGGGCGAAACTAGTAGCAGTAGTAGGATCAACAGAGCTTGTTTGGGCTGTGTGAAACGGGCGAGATAACCTACATTGAAATGGTTGATAAATAGAATGCCCGACAGGAATCATGTCCAGTTGGCTGGGTTGGAGGAATGACACTTCAGAGCTTGCCATCGCAGGCATAGTATTATCAAGTCACTCTTTGGATGAACAAAGCCAAGTTGAACGGTGTCGTGAGGTGAGAGTAATCATCAGCTGAAGTTACATACGGGTGAGGGCAAAGCAACACGTAGTCGTTGATATTATCCCACCGTTGTGCGCTATTGGAAGCAGAACAGCATGCCGCAGAGTCATCCTGCGTCCCTAGGTTATCCCGTATGTACAGCACCCTCCAAGGCCAGCCCCGTTCACGAGCAACACTCAACGTATCGACGTCCCCAGACGGTTAGCACAGAGTACCTGGCCTTGCCTGACTCCCTATCCCATCTCCCGGTTCTCTTCATCTTCCACGACTCCCAACACCATGACATCTCCCATGGTCACTCATCCGCGTCCCATGTCCGCACATTACAAATCAATGCCTCCCAGACCTGGTGAAACCTCATTCTCCCAGAATCGAAACCAGGACAGCAAACACGAGAAACCACAACGCTGCTCAGCACCCCAATATTACTACCACACAAATGCCGCTACCAATGCGATTGCTGGAATAATTACCCCAGGTGTTCACTTAACGTACGTCCCTCCCGGGACCGGGACCCGACCACCCAGGCCCGAGGTGACGGTTCCAAACTTCCAAACCGATCAAGACAATGGTCAGTCCCGGTCCCGGTCCCGGTCCCGGTCCTGGTCCTTAACGCCGACCGCTATAACTTTCTTTTTACGGACAACCTCCTTTGGGAAAGATAACGCGCAGGGACTCGCTCACAAAACTTGATCCGAACACGGATGTTAAGAATAATACCGACTTGTTTGGCACGGATTTTGCGGCTGGGGGACGTTTGGGTAGTAGATGTACTTCCCTGGGTGCAGCAGGTTTGATAGAGAGTAGGTCAGCATTCCGTTGTAGGGGATTGAAGTCGCTGTCCAAGATAGCCAGGATGGGGCAGTAAAGAAGAGATTGTCAGAACGGGGTGACCAAGAAGTTTCTCTAATAGCAATGAACTGCCTACTTGAATAGTGAATGAGTGACCAAGTTGAGTCCAACCTGAGAAGGACTGGAGTTGAAGACTGGTACAGAGTAATTATGAACAAACCGATACCTGAAGCAAGAAGAAGAGGACGGTAAAGATAATACGGAAGGAGAAACAAAAAAAATGTTCCAGCACAAGAGACAACACCCGGCCAGAGGGCTGGGCCAGGGGACGGGCCACGCTATTTGAGAAGTGAGGAGAGTAAAACGTCGATCGAGAGAACAATCCAAGATAAACTTCCAAATGCGACCAAACATCAAATACCCTAGGTGGCTACACCTCCCACCAACTCCCGTCTCTCCAAAGCAACTACGTAATTAGCGACTACACAGGGCTAACAAAAACCACGACAAGAAAAGAGTCGCCGTCAACACCTGCCCCCTCCAAGTATCTCTCACCGGGCCAGTCACCCCCCAGTCAGCTCGTCGTCGTTTCGGCGCACGCTTCTCCCACCTCCTTCCAGCTAAGCGTCTTTCCACACAACCTGTCCTCCTTCATCGACGGCCTCCTTGGACGGGAGCTAGGAGCTAATTAATGGTTCGTAGCATCTGATCTGGTCTTGGTAGTGCTTAGTCCTCGCGACGCTACATGACCAAGGAAAGGAGTCAAACCCAATGCCAGAAGAGGCCACTTGATCCCAACGGGTGAGAGAGCATTCAAGAAGGTCGGCGCGCGGCCAAGGACGGGAGTTGAGAAGAAGTTCTTCAGTAAAGGAGATGCTGGTTGGCGAGATTGGGTCTGTCTAGGTAGGTACCAGACTTAATGAAGAAGGCATATGTCGGTGAACCGGAGGGGTGTAGGAGCCAAGTTCCTACTGAGGGAAGTTGCTGCGCTGCAAAAAAAAGGCCATGTATAATAATGTGTGGCGGGGTGGGAGGAAGTCAGTTAGCCTGCTGTACGGTATGGGTCCTGCTGTGCAGCCCGTGGCAACATAGCGGGGATAGATACGATGTATGTCAGAGGGTTACTCAGGCACTCATGGTTAAGGGGGAGAGATAGGTCAAATCAACGAATTGGGGCAGCAGAGGGGGTAGATGTATGTTGCCATATGGTCAGGCAAGGGGGAGATTAATTCTCGAGTTTCTCTATAGCCTCAGAATCAACCCTCCAACTCTGTGACTTGCTTCATCAGAGATTTCGATCCAGACACGGGCAAGCCCCACAAACAACGAGCCCACATCCATTCAAGGCTACCACCCTCCCCAAAACTCCCCTAAGTATCACCCTCCTCACCTCCCCAAATTATTCACCACACTCCCCACCATAACCGCCACCTCCCTCTCCCAGCTCTTCCTCTCCCCTTCCGTCATTCCCTTCCCTCCCTTCCCCTTCCCCGCGGCCGCCGCAACCGCGCTCGGCAGCTGACTGCCCCTCTCGACGCACTCGCGTATCGCGTCCCCGAGGGCCTGGCGATTCGCCTTCAAATTCCTCGCCGCCACGCCTCCGCGCGCCACAATCTCCTGCACGCGGGGCGCCAGGTTGCTCGCCATGGTCCGCCAGAAATAGCTCGCCAGCGAGCCCGTTTCGAGGTGAGCGAGGAGAGGTTGGAGCATGGTAGCGCCGACACTTCCGGGAGATGTTGCCGCCGCCGCCGCCGCCGCTGCTGCTGCTGCTGCTGCTGCTGAGGCCGCGGCTGCTGGTGGCTGGCGAGCGGGCGGGAGTAAAGGGTGATGGGGCACGCGGATTCCGTCGAGGACGGCCTCGAGGGCGACGACGTTTTGGCAGCGGGCCGAGACTTCGGCGAGGGTTTTGTCGAGGCTCGGGAGGGAGGCGAGGGCGCGCGAGAGGCCGGCGATGCTGCTCTGCAGGGCGGAGCGGAGGTAGGTTTCGAGGGACTGGAGGAGGAGGGTGGGTGTCCAGCGGGTGGTAGAAGTAGAATCGACGGGGGAGAGGAGGTAGAGGGCGGTGACTGCCGAGGTGGTGCGGGCGCGGGCCTCTTCGGATTGGGCGTAGGTGGATGTCGTCGTTGACCCCCCGCCGACGGAGAACTCGCGGACCATGCGCTCGGCGGTTTCGCGGACGGCGGTTTCGATGGGTTTGAGCACGTTTTCGCGGAGCTGGCGAGCGACCACGACCCGCTCCAACCCCTCCCCTTCGGATGATGTGTGTCGGTCGAACATGTCGCGGAGCGAGAGGATGGTGTAGACACAGCGACTCAAGGCGCGATGGTCCTCCTTGCCTTTCCCGCCGCCGCCAAGCTCCGAGAATTGCACCTCGAGGGTGCGCCCGAGCTGCAGCACCCTGCTGACGGCGCGGCCTAACCTCGCAGCCTCCCAGACTCTGGCGGCGACGCGACGGACCTCGGCGGCCTCGTCGTAGCGGCCCGAGACTTCCCGCTCTAGCTGGGCATAGCTCTCGTTGACGGCACGTATTTGGGCTTCAAGAGCACTGAGGACGCGATCGCTGGCGGCGGCCTGGTCTTGGGTGTGTTGGAGGAGAGGCAGGGCATGGCGGGTTGCGAGACGGTCGATGTGGGCGTCAACTTCCTGAGCGTCGAAGAGGACACGGGACAGCGGGGTAGAGAGGTCGAGAGGAGAGTCGGAGGGGTTGTTGGTTGCGAGGACCAGCGAGTTGGCAAAGGTTGGGGCGTGAAAGGACGGCGAGAGGAAGGTTTCGTAGTCAATGTATGAGGGCTCGTCGGGTTCGGTGGCGTCTTTGGCACTTGGATCGGCGGGGGTTGGGAGGGTGGAGAGGACCGAGGGGTGGGCCATCTTGTTGGATTGAGTTGTTGACTTTCGGGGGTTTGTTGATGTTGACTTTGGAGAAACGGGAGCTGCTGGAGTTGGTTGATGCCAAGAAATGGAAAATGTGGGGGGGGGGGTGCGGCTGGATCCACTGTGGGGCAATTGCCCGAAGGAGGGAGGGATGAGATCACACAGTTGGGGACACCAACTGTCACACTGTCTTGAGGAATCATTTTTCATTCTGTCCTGGGAAAGATGGCATAAGTACTCCGTATCCACACAGTGCCCGGACTGAGCGATTATCCACGGTCCCAGTCACTCCATTTTCCCATTGCACGGCTTCCGGCTCTTCCATCCAGACTTCTTCTCCATCTTTTCATCAAACCCTTCTTTTCTCTCTCATCACCCGCCAACACATCTTCATGATGCTCGTGTCAATGCTTTCATGAGCTGTCATTGACGCCGTTGGACGGTCCTCGACCCGCCAATTCGCCAATTCATCCCGTCCAAGTCAGCGCGTCTTATTAGGTACTCTTACAACAATCTTGGATATTTATATATATTATTTGCTTTCTTGAACCAGCGCAGCTTCTCCATCCCGCCATCATGAACGTCGTCCCCTTCCCTCCTGGCGACAATGCCACCGACACCCTCATCAGCGGCCACCACCTCAACCTCACCGTCCTCCGGGAATTCAACTACACTCTCTACTCCAACGGCACCCTCTCCAACGACACCTCTTGTATCCTAGCCTTTGACCCCTGGGCCCCGACCTACGTCTTCCCCAATGGCACCTTTCTGCCCACCACCTGGTGCTGGTCTCCCGTCAACCCCATCGCCACCCGAGGTGGCATCGCCATTGGTTTTGCTGTCCTCTTCGGCATTGCCCTCGTCCTGATCCTCGTCTGCCTCAACAAGCATGGTCGCCTTTACCTCCCCGTCGAGAAGCGCTTCTTCCCCATCGGCCGTCGCTGGCAGTGGTATTGGGGCATCTGGGTCTCGGCCACCGCCGCCGTCAGCCTGCTCACCAGCATTGATGTCGACCGTTACTACTTGCCCGAGTTGCCCATCATCCTGACCAGCTTTATTTGGTATCTCATGCAAATGGGCACCATGGCCCTGGTCTGGGAGGCTGTTCGCCACTGGGGCAGCTGGATGGAGCGCCAGTTTATCGATCCCGATGCCTTCATCCTGAGGCAGGACGATCGCCGTGCTCGTACCGAGCTAGTCATCCCCCTGGTCTTTTACCTCTTCGTCTGGCTGGTACGCATGTCTCATGTCCGACTTTTTCCCTAGAACATCATCTTGCTCACTTTGACTCTAGAACTTCTTCCTCATCATCCCCCGCAACTGGGGCCCTATCCAGCACCAGCGCTACCCGGAGCAGGTTCACGAAGCCGACACGGCTGCCACCGACGCCCGTTTCAAGGCTGCCGTCTTCATGTTGGTTGCCGCTTTTGCCGTCATCCTCTTCTCCTTGCGCCACTCCATCAAGCACTACTGTCCTCGCAACCGCGGCCTCGTCAACCGTGCCGTCGGCCTCTTCCGCTTCACCCCGCTGCGCTTCAAGATCCTTTTCCCCCTCCTCGCTGCCCTCATCGCCTACCAGGGCCTCGTCGCCTGGCGATTTGAGTACAGCCCTCTGCGCGTGGGCGGCAATCTCGCTGCCATCTTCGTCGGCGGTTACCTCCCTTCGCTCCTCATCCTCTACGTCCAGATTCTGTTCGGTTTCATCAACCCCAACGAGGACCAGGAGCTCATCCGCCAGCGCCAGGAGCGCCACCGCCAAATGAACCGCGAGATGGGCATCGTCCCCAAACCCTCGTGGTGGCGCCGCGTCAACGGCGAGGTGCTAAACCCCAACGCCAGCATGCGCGAGCGTCTCGCCGCCAATGCCCGCGAGCTGCACGGCTCCAAGCCTGCCGCCGCCGGCGCCGGGGAAGATGGCGGCCCGGCTGTGCCACTGGATGCCGCGGGGCCGGTCGAAATGACGCCCGTCCGGCCGCCTCCGCCTGCTGCCCAACGCCTGGAGCGTTTGGATTTAGTGGCTGAAGATGGTCCGCCCCCGGCGTACTCGGAGGTTGTGAGGGCTGGACCGCCCAGTGTGGCGCGCACGGCGTCGGGGCAGTCGACGGATCAGCCGCCGCAGAGGATTAGGAGCATGTTGGATGTGTGAGGTGGTGGAGGGACTCGGAGTTCCTGTATGCGCGTGGTAGCGGCCGCGTTGGGCACCAGGATGAAGCCACAAAACTCTGGCCATGACTCAGCCTTGGAGCGAGAAATCTTGCAATAGGGTTGCTTCGCTCAGTGGGACAGATCACAATATGATGGTTCAGGAAGAGGGACGTGGTCACCAGGAACTCAGTCCTCTATCGCCTTGTTATCCAAGTCTTGGTTCAGGCGCACAGTGGCCAACAAGGAGCCGGGGGCGCTCCGACGACTTCTACCAGACGCCCTCACCAATCCAGCGACGACAGGGGCTGTTTGGCACGAAGCACAGGGTTTGGGTTGACATGAAGCTGATTTCCTTCCGCTGCCCGGCCCTCACTTCCAAGAAAGACATGCTTGTCGTTCGAGCACTCTCTGAACAATTTCCTTTCATCCAGGTGCAGGATGTGCGACCAGCCATCTCCTAGAGGATGAACTTGCTTTCCCCCCCACATCTCTTAGCTTCAGTACTTGCGGGGCGCGGTACCATGATTTATGACCCAAGTCCCAGGAATTGGTCCATGAAGGCTCTTTACCCATGGTTCGGTTTTGGCTTTAATAACTGCGGCTTATTCAGCCGGGCGTGGAGTCGAGAGTCGAGTTGAGTCAAACGAGGTCAGTCCAACCCGGCTGGCCGCCAATGCTTGCAATAATAATAGGTTGAAACTTGACTGCCCATCCCTCCTCGCTCCTGGGTAGGGGGGGGGGGGGATCAACAATGTGGCATATGGACCCAAGGGGTTGCGAGTTTTGGGAGGGTCCGGAATAGTGTTTGGATCAAGGCAGAGGGGCGGGCGGCCTTGATATACATATACCTTTTATGTCGCAACAACAGACCCACGAGGATGGGTATACGGAGTAATGATGATGATGATGCGTCCGGATCAGGAGGTCATTCTGTTTTTTGAAGAAGACAAAAGAGATTTTGGATAAAACGTTGGATAGGTATCGATACAACCATGACTTCATGACTTCGCTATGCTAATATCTAATTCAACGTCTCTTGCTAATAATATGGTCGTTGTTGGTGTGTGAATACCGTGCATCCACTCCGACCTCCCCAACCCCCCATCTCGGGGTCCTCAGTTGTCAACCTGCCTGTAATAGTGCTGGGTAAAGTCATACCTCATGTCCATGGGCGAAAGCTGCACCAGACCCTTGTCTGTTTCTTGTGTTTTTCCTCTAGACCCTTCTTTCTTCCCACCACCACCTCCTCCTCTTGAGTCCTCACACCCCAACCCCGATCCCTCGCTCTTCCACTCCCCATCATCATCATCATTAACACCATCATCCTCATCATGATCTTGTTGTTGATCCAACATAGCCATCCGCCGATAATTCCCCATCGACACCTTATCCACACACCCCTTCCACTTCTCGATCCTCTTTTCCGAGTAAACATCCAAAATCCCGTCGTCCGCTTCCCCGCGCCACAGACCCATCAAACAATCCGCGAGCCCGCCCGCGTCGACGAACCCGCTCGTTAAGCCCAGCCCGCCCCAGGGGTTGCACAGGTGCGCGGCGTCGCCGGCGAGGAGGATCCGGCCGACGCGGAATCGCGGGGCGCAGCGGTTGTGCATGCGGTAGGGAGAGAAATTGACGACGCGGTAGGAGGAGGAGGAGGAGGAGGAGGAGGAGGAGGAGGAGGGGGAGGAGGGTGTGGGATGGCCGGGGAGCATGCGGTGGAAGATGGCGGGGAGGCGGGAGAGGTAGGTGGTGAGGGAAAGGTTGGGGTGGTCGGCGTAGGTGATGCGGTAGAGACCTTCTGGGGTGAGTTTGGCGGCGACCTGTTTTGTTGTTGGTTTGGTTTGTTAATAATAGGAGTGACGTGAGAGGGGGAGAGACGGAGAAGGGAAAGAAGGGGAGGACGGACGTAAAAGTGGTCGGGGTGCATGACAAAGTTGCAATCTTGCCAGCCGAATTTTGAGAAGTCGTAGTAGGTCTGGTTGACGATAGTCATATTTTGCATGTTCGTTAGCATCAGTATCAATATTCGCAGCATCTTCCGTCGAGGGTGTCAACAACACCATCATGACAACTGGAGAGAGAGAGAGAGAGAGAGAGAGAGAGAGAGAGAGAGAGAGAGAGAGAGAGAGAGAAAGAGAGAGAGCAACTCACATTCGTCGCAACAAGCTGTCTCCCCAACGTAACCCCTGGAAACTCATCCCCAAACAAAGCCTTCCTCACCACGCTCCTCGCTCCATCACATCCCACGAGGTAGTAATCCCCCTTTACCACTTTCTTTTCTTTCTCCCTGCCCTCCCCAACATCCACCTCCACCTCCACCTCCACCTCGGCCCAAACTTGCTCTCCGTCCTGTCCAACCCCGACCACCCTGTGTCCCCAATCCAGCGTCACCAGCCCGTTCTTGATGTACGGTTCCAGCTCTTGCAACATGATCCTGCAGAGCTCGTCCAGGGCTAAGACTCTCGTTCTTTCATCTGCTGTTGTTGAGCCGCCTTCCCCCTCATCCTGTCCTTCAAGGGTAACGGGAAGCTCATCCCTCGCGTCCCAAACCTCCACCACCTCTATTTCCTCTTCCACTTCCCCCTCTCCACTCTCATCATCCACCCCCTCTCCATGACGCTCCCTATTATTATTATTATTATTATTATTCTCGATCACCCGCCGCCAACTAACAGTGTTCATCACCATCCCTCCCCCGCCTCCCAGTTCCTTGGGAAGTAAAATCTTGTCGAGCACCCCCGCGCGCGCGAGTTCGGGGTGGCAGACGCGGCTGTAGTGCGCGGCGCGCGGGGTGGGGATGGGAGAGGTTCGCGCTTCGAGGATGTGTGTGGGGATCGGGGGTTGAGCTTTGGAGAGCAGGAGGGCGAGGAGGAGGGAGGTTGGGCCGGCGCCGATTATGAGGATCTGGTAGGATTGTTAGTAATTAGTAGTATTCTGGTTGGGTGGAGGTGGATGGTTGGGTAGTGGAGGTTGGAAGGGGGGATGGGGATGTACATACCTTGGAGAAGGGCTTTTTGGTGGTGGTGTTGGTGGTGGGAGTGGTGGCGGGGACGGTCATGGTGATGGTTGGTTGGTTGGTTGGTGGTGATGGTTATGATGTCGTTGCCGTTTCTGCTGTAAATATTGGTTGTTGGAAGGCTCCGTGAACGCCCGGTGTGGTGAAGTTGTGCTGTATAATTGCTTTGCTGATGGAAGATGGACTGAACACAAGAAATCAAGTAATCTCAAGTTCAACATTTGGCGGCTCAACCACCTCGCCAATGGGACTTCAATAGGTACCAGGACTCTACTACGGAAAAGAGAAGGCAAGACCAGTCGCTGCCTACCTGACACTTTCTCTCGATCGAGGAAGCAAAATGACAAGATGTTTCACAGGAAGGGGACACCAGGGGACACAACGCTAAGGATATCCGCCTGTGTTTTTCGCGTGTGTAGCACCCTAGGTACCCTTATAGCATCTCTGGCGTGCAACAGTTCAGTAATTACGGTAGGCAATTGTTTATGAACACTCAACACACAAGACTGTCTCTTTGACGCTATCAGATACTCCCAGGGCAATAGATGCGTTTGTCCATTATTGGGACTCTTTCGTGCCCGTGCGCTCTCTGATTTCGGAAGTTTGTCGTTAATTGGGTACCTGTTTGGCACAGGTATCTCTGACGAGAGTAGGATTGATGATGTGACGGTAGGATCCCGGGTCCATACGGTAACCGACTTTGAGTCTTTCTTAATACTCTCAATTTCTCAAACAACAACATTGCAGTGGCACCGTAAGGAGGTGGTCAACATCTCTTAAGCCCAGGCTGCCGTCGCCTTCGAGCCTGGTTGAAGTTCGGGACAAAAGGAAGTAGCCTCTCTATGTTAACGCCTCTCCTCTTTTTCCAATGAGGCTAGGATAACTATGGTGGCTGTTCTAGGACTCAACAACTATGCAATATCTACCCGCAACACAGCCTCAAGGACTCAAAGGACTTTAGGGCTCAAGATAACAATTGAAGCGCCAAGGGGTTACATCCACCAGGGCTGAGTTAATACGTCGCACTCGCCTCCTTCAGTTGGGTTGTTTTCTGTCAGCAGGACTATGGCTAACAGAATAACGGAGTTATGTTTGTCCGAGTTATGTTGAGTCAAACTTAGACTTGGGGTGTGACGCAGGAGGACAGATTTCCTCCCCTCCTTGTGAAGTGCGTAGCCGAGGTAATTTATCATGTCTCTCGCCGTCAACCGATGAGTCTGATGCTTGAAACAAGATAAGGTACTCAACTCAACTCTCCACCTCCAAGTCACAAGTTATTATTGACCAACCACATATTTAGTCCTATTTTCCTCCTCCTCTCTCTCTCTCTCTTGTTTGATAATATCAAACCAACTAGATAGCTTCGCAAGGTACAGAGTCTCAGAAAACCAAAAGTTCCTCCGAAGTCCGAGAAGAACTTAATGCGTGTGTATTGTCCCTCTGTAGCTATACCTCTCTGACGGAATATTACTCGCCGTCGGGTTGAATCCGACAAGCGAGCCTACGCCCCGATAATAATACATACAACCGACGTTACACCCACAGTTTTCCAACGTCTCATCCGCTGTCATCAACCCGAAGCCTGGCCGTGATGTCCTAGGAACAAGAAAAGCCAATACCCGTACGCTGTAGACACAGTTCCTGCAGCATATGCACGTCACAGTCACAGCGCTGTTCCTGACCCCGACTTCCTCTTATCCAAGGACCCGGTGATCCTATGACAGGTCAGCTGACCCGGCCTGGATTATTTGATCCAACGTTGCTTACTCGCATCGTCTACTGTGTAGCAGCAAGCGGGTAATATAATATATATATGCCCTCCTACCTAAGCGGCGGGGAAGATGGGGGCCATCTCGTCTATTCATCTACCTACACAGTAGCTAAGATAATACACCCGTCGTCGTTGTTGTTGTGCTTGTTGAAGGCAACACGGGAACAGAAGAACATTCGCGAGCTCTTGGCTTGGAGGGACCTGCAGCATGCCATGTTATGCCGTTGCTGGGAAGAGGAGGGGACAGAAGGAGGGGGCACGTGTGAGCGGGAGATGCAACCCCACGGAGCTATATCGGGGTTTCTCTCACCAGAGATACCAGGTCCTATCACTTTTCGTATATGTAGGCAATGTATGTGTGTGTGTGTGTTTCCTCGGTTCACGATCGTTCGGGTCCGGGGAAGAGGGAGGAGGAGAATACGACTTGTGTGTTGAAGATGGTTTGGGTATACGCACATGCAGCTACCTGGGTGCTGGAACAGCTGTCTGTCACTTTATGCAAGCGAACGGCAAACACGTCATGAACACACCGTGTTGTTTTTTTGCTTCAATTATCTGTGGACATCTATAATGCTATCACCAGTTACAACACTTGGGTGGCACAAACGCAGCGACTTTCCCTTTTGAGCAGGCGGGACAAGTCAATATGCAAGACCATGACAGCGCCGCCCCAACGGTGTCCAGTCAAGCAATATAGACACCTCAGTTTAGGCCTATCGTGCGCAAGAGCAGCAGAAGCAGAACGGTTCTCATTTATTTATCTTGCTGATGGCTGGGTGACGACCTTCCACACACAAGAAACAGGGCCCACGTTGCAACTCACTTCTGCCTACCCTCAGGTATCTCAGGTATCGAGAGCAAGATGACTTCGCATCAAACGAGGTGCTTGAGCAACACCCCCAGAGGCTGTTAGATCAGGTACGTATTTGCATTACAGTCTTACCACTCCCGTAATGAATGCACAGTTATACCATTTGCACAAGATCCTGGAAAGTCAACCAAACCCCGCGGGCCACGGGCAAAGACCGCGCCCCCCTCCCCCTCCCTCCCAAAATGATGAGGCGATATCACAAAGGTCAGCAGACCCGATCGATCCGACCCGACCCCGACCCCGACCCGGCCCCAACTCGCGCGGGCAGGCAAACTTTCAGATGGTTAGGTCATCCAAAAGATGGTTACATCCCATCCCAAGACTCCAGACGGACTTTTTTTTCGTTCCTGGCCTGACCCAGACCAGCCTGGCCAGTGGTTCGGTGGCCCCGTCTTCCAGGTTCCCGTTCGGATGTTTGTACGGAGTATGTATGTACTGTACATACATAGGTGCATACATATTACCACTCTTGCCCTGGGCTGGCTTGGCTGTCAGCTTTGCACCACCGTACCAAACGACTGTTGGGTCCGAGAGCACGGTTGACTTGCATCATCACCCACTACTACTTACACAGTACCTAGGTGCAGCCAGCAGAAGGTAAAAATAGGTAAGTAGGTGGCTTGCCAGGGGGCAGCCGATTCAACGGCAGCATCAAAACAATGACAGCGAGCATTCATTTCATTGTCTTTTTCCAGTCCCCGACAGAGTTGGAGACGCACAATGCTGTTCAGGGGGAAACTGTTCGTTCTTCTTGAAGTAAGCATGTATGTACTTTGTATGTTCAAGTACATACATACATCCATACCAGCTGAGCCCGCCCCTGGGGAGACAACTGGCCCCTGGTGGCCCTCCTGGATGAGGCCACGTCAAACGGTGCTTAGCCTGTTCCTGTCTCCTGTTGTTGTTATTTATTTTTTCGGTGTGGGTTTTCTGGCGCAGTGCGCGGCCAGGGCCGATGATGCAGCAGCAGCAGCAGCAGCAGGAAGCAGCAAGCAGCTCGCATGCATCATCTATCCTCTTCGGCGGGCCCGGTTGGTGGTAGGCGGGTAGGCCGGGTTAGGTGTCACAGGCCATGTCACCTGTTCAAGGTGTTTTTAATCCATCCTCCCTTGCAGGAGTGTACAGTAAGACAAGTTACTTAGTTGTCTGAGATAAACAGCCACAGGATTGAAGATGCGGTGTACAAGTATCCGTCCAAAAGTCAACGTTTTTCCTCTTTTCTCTCCGTGCTGTGTCCGAAGTACTCCGTACACCGTCAGTCAGTCAGGGCACCGAGTTGGTGTTGTTGGGTCCACAACCCTGCTGTCCAGTCGCCTTTGTGGGCAACGGACGGTTTTTTTTTTCTGTTCCTGTGGATCCTGAGCTTGCCATGATGACGCAATACTTTCCTCTTGTGTCCCCCCGCAACAGCCTCCCACCTTGTCGGCGACATGGATGAGATGTCATCTGAAAAGAGAGCTTTTCTCCGGACCGATCATCCCACCGCCGATCTTGAGAAGTCTGGAGGTTAAGATGTGGTGGAGTGAAAAAGGAACCTGGAACCTACCGAGTGATTATGTATGTGCATAAGAGTCACTCGTAGTCCCTGCTGAGCTTCAAAAAGGTGAACTTTCAGCATCTGTGACTGGCTGGCCTGGTGGGTGGCGTGCAGCGTTCGGGCTGCTGACATCATCAACGCCCGACGACGCTAGGCCACTTGCGCCCAGCCTTTTTTGTGCTGGAAGGATTGCGATGCAGAAGGCATCCTGGAAAAAGGTTGTGTCGTTGGAGGCGACGCCACCGGGGAGAGGAATGCAGAGGTAATTTTGTTGCCCCTCCCCTGTGCGTCAGATTGGCCTGGAAGCGAAGGGTCGTCTGTCTCGTTTTCTCCACTTTTTTTCGAGAGGGGCGACAACCTTTCAGGTACCCGACTGATGCAGCTGCAGCAAGGTACCCGAACACCCGAGGCACCGGCAGCCAGCAGCAGCCAGCAGCAGCAGCCAGCAGCAGCAGCCAGCAGCAGCAGCCAGCAACAGCAAGCAAGCAAGCAAGCAAGTAAGCAAGCAAGCAAAAACAGTTTCGTTGGCACGCTTCGCTGTACCGTACCGTACCGTACCTTAGGTTGCGGGTGGACTCGGGGCCCAAGGAATGAAACAAAGAACCTGGAATCTGGCCAAAACCAGGAGGGGCCTGATTGCGTTTCGAAGCCGGGAGAAAGCAGATAGTTACCAACCGAGTGCATCATGGCTGTTGATTTCTACTCGCACCCTTTCTTTGATGGCCGCAGCTCTGACTCAGACCCACGTCTGATGCGTGATGGGCGCCGAGTCTGTTCCAGTCTGGCCCCAGGGCCCAGGCTCGGTTGCCCTCCACTGTCTTTGGAGTTTCGAAGAGGCGAAGCGGAAACACGCCATCGAGGATCGAGATGGACTCGGATGACGGCAGTTTTCCGTCTTGCTGGTTTCACTTCACCTTTTCTCTTCACAGTGCAGGACTTAACTTTCATAATCCTCATCTCCCCGCTGTGATTCCGGAAACCCGCAGAAGATGGGAGCAGAAAGGAACCCGGAAGAGGGGGCGGGGGGATGGAGGATGCCAGGAGTTCAGGATCCAAAAATGGACAAGATGATCGGGGATCTGACGCTCTGCCGCTTTCAGATCGTCTCCTTCCTTCTGCCCTGCCTGCCCTGCCTGCCCGTGCCTGCCCTGTCTGGTCTGGTCCCCGTTGCCCCGCCTCCAGGGTTCTTTCCCGGTCGCCAGTGACGTGACCGAGGAAAGAAGATGTGAAGGAAAGAGCCGCGAGGGAAAAGAGCACGAGGTTGGTGATAGCTTCCAGTTCTGCAAGAGTAGTGCGCCCCGTAGTGCAGTTTTGTTGGAAGGCGGTGACCCTCGATGCCGGGATGTGCCTGATTCCCAAACTTCCCAAACCCTCTTTTTTTTAATGGGTTTCTGGAGTCTCTTCGCCTTGTGGCCCTTGGATTTCCAAGCACAAGATCCACACCCCAAACGGCCATTCGAGACGGCAATCAGCGACAATCAGGGATTCAACCCCTACCTACAGCTCGAGTGCTTTTATAAAGAGTGTACTTATGACGCCGAGCCTGCAGTTGATCGCATCCGGAAACTCCCACTCCTCAGCAGCGCAAGGGCGAAAAAGACACCTAACGGACAACACTCGGCCTAACACACACGGGCTACTCCCTCATCCATCCCGCGTGTCTTGTTCTGCAGAGTCTGGTTGGCCAGACTGGAAGATACAAAAAACTGGACCCTATCTCTCTCCTAGACCTAGAGATACTAGTACTAGGTCGGCGCCCCGAGCAGACGGCATCACGACTCCAGCAGCCGTCCTTGGCCGCAGCCCCCATCCCACCTGGAGATCCCAGCCCACAGCGAGTCACCCGTCAGCTTCCGCATCCATCCCCTGCTTTCCATTCTTCGCCACTACCACTATTTCCCCGGCCACAACTCTCGGAACACGGATGCAACTCGGTACCTTAGCTCGACATCATCGCCTTCGACATCATCAGGCACCGCAGCACCTGTTGTTCATTTTCTTTCCTCCCTCAGCTCGGCATCTTCCATTTCAGCGTTTCCTCATCAGGGACACAGGGACCGAGATACTCTAAACACTTCGACGTCTTATTTTTCGGCATCAGGTCCCTCCTCTCATCCTCCTGTGCCTGTGCCGCGCCAAAAGGGGCTCCACTTCTCAGAAACTCACACACGGACCCCCCGGGAACCCTTTCGAGGCACCCCCCCTTCTTCTTCCGTCCGTCCCTCGCCATCTGTTTTTCTTTTCGTCCCCCAGGAGCCCAACTCTTATGACGAAACACCCTTCCCACCAGCCCGTTTCCCTCCCCAATATCCACCATAAAGACATCTTTCGGCTATCTGTCGGTCCCGCGCTGCGCATGACTTTGGCCGTTCTAAACTGCCTGGCTCCGGCTTCTTCGGATTACGCCAGCCGTATTTGATGACTTTTCTCGGACAACGGTGCTGCTCGTGCGACCCCCTACGCCTCCGTCGTCGCAATCATTTCCTGACGCCCACCCCGCATTTTACCCCTGCAGCCGCCGCTCGTCACTCAGCCTCGCCGGGCTGTCGCCATATCTTACCACCAGGCTTCGCACCCCTGATTTCTTCTCTCTCCCCCTCCCACGCCTGTCCACTTTTCACCCACCACCACTACCACTACCACCACCCCTTCGTCAACCATGGCGGCGACATTTCGTCCCGTCAACAGTCCGCTCTCCGCGGCAGATCCCCCGAGGGACGACTCGCATGCCTCCGCCATGGCTGCCATGACCACCACCATGACGATGCGCCCGACCACGGCGCTTGCCCCCGCAACCCAGCCCCTCGATGACGGTCCCACCCCGACCCGGGCCACCTTCGCTGCTGCTCCAGGCTCCTCCCTCGCCTCCCAGAAACCCCTCCCCAACTCGCCCTTCCCAGAGTCGGTCCAGGTTCCATCCGCCGCCCCGACGACTACGACGACGACCATGTCCCGAAAGAGAGAGCACTCGCAACATTCGCGGAGGTCCAAGGAGTCGGACGACGTCGATATGGACGATTCCGACCCAGAGCCGCATCCCGCCGAGGAGCCCGCCCAGTCCGACGACGACAGCCAAAACGCCGACGAGGCCAAGTCCAAGAAGAAGAAGTCGCAGAGGTTTTACTGCACCGACTATCCGCCATGCAACCTGAGCTTCACACGCAGCGAACATTTGGCCCGTCACATCCGGTAGGTTATCGCTGCGTTTGGCTACGCCATAAGCTTGCTGCGCTGACAAGTTGCACCCGCGCAGGAAACATACCGGCGAGCGCCCGTTCCAGTGCCACTGTTCCCGCCGCTTCTCGCGCCTCGATAACCTGCGACAGCATGCCCAGACGGTCCATGTCAACGAAGATATCCCCATCGACTCGCTGGCGGCCAGCGGGACCCGGTTCCAGCGACAGATCAGGACCGACAGGGTTCGCCAGGCTGGCCGTGCGCGCTCGTCGACGGCCGGCAGCGCCGGTCCAGGCGGGCGGGGCCACTCCAAGTCGCTTTCGACGTCCAACATTCCGAGTTTGAGCCCTCTCTCCTCGGCATACAGCCTCGCCGACGTCCGCCGCCGGCCTGCCCCGCTGATCATGGCCGACAACCGCCCGCGAACCTCGCTCGAGTCGTTCCGCGGACCCGACGGCCAATTTTACAGGCCGCCGTCGCCGGGCGACTTCAGCACGCCCACCTCGGCCACCTTCTCGACGGGTCAGAGCAGTCCCCGCTGGGGTCCGGTTGTATCGCCCAACTCGACCCACACCCGCTCGCACAGCATGTACTCGACGCCGGGTGCAAGGACCCCCGGACGTCGCCTGAGCGTGCCGTCTGCCGGCAACCCGTTCCAATCGCCTCTCACCCAATCGACCTCGCAATTTGGCCCGCTGGGCATCAACACGTCCAACGCCGGGGCTTTTTCGCCTGCCCAGAGCAGCCTTCTCGGATCGCCCACCTCTTCGACATGGTCTAGGAGGGATTCCATGTCGTCGGCCGCCGACGAGGCATGGCGCAGGCGCACCTGGCATCCCGACACCCGCGAATACACCATGTCCAGCCGCCTGAGCCAGGTCCTTCCGGCTCCCGAGATTCCTCCAGAAAAGATCACGCTGCCGCCGTTGAACCCCGTGAACCCGCCGCCGAAGCAGACGATTGTCCTCCCGCCTATCCAGTCCTTCGACCAGCCCCCGCCGCCTCCGCGCAAGCCCTCGCCCATGCTGATCGACTCGGACGGCCCGCCGAGGTACTTGCCACGTCCGGAGCCCACGTATGAGGAGCGGCAAGCCCCGCAGAATCAGTGGGACGGTGGTCTGCATCAGGGCCTGACGAGGCTGGACATCAACAATAGCACGCCGCCTCGGGACAGTGCTGGCGCCTGGGCCAATGAGGCGAATCAGGCTTTGCTCGCCCGCGTCGAACAGGCTCGTGTAAGGTTCGAGCCTGAAGTCAAGACGATGCCGTCGATTCCGCCGCCCGCCCCCGTTCAGCCTCCGTCCCAGCTGCCATCCATGAATCCCGCGGGCACGATGGGTCCGCGCCACCAACATACCGTTTCAGCGCCGGCCTTCAGCTCTCCTCGCGAGTCGCGCCGTCACGGATGGTACAACGGTCCCGTCACGGTTCACCGGCCGACTGAGACCATTCAGGAGGTGCGCACCCCGCACGTTGATCGCATTGTCCATCCGAATATCAGCTCCTTCCGCGGGTTCCCGGCTCGCCAAGAACAGCAACAGCCGCCCCAGCCGCAGCAGCCGCCGGTCTACATGACGCAGGGTCCTCCGCCTACGATGGAGCGCATGGAACGTATCCCTGAGCGGCCGGCCAATCAGCCTGGAAGCCCGGAATCGCTGCGTCGGCTGGAGGCTTTGGTGGCCGTTGCGACGGGTCAGGGGCCGGTGGCTACTGCTTCGTGATTGCGGCGGGGTTTTGAGTTTGGGAGTTCGACATTTTGACAAGAGTGACCGAGGAAAGAAGATGTGAAGGAAAGAGCCGCGAGGGAAAAGAGCACGAGGTTGGTGATAGCTTCCAGTTCTGCAAGAGTAGTGCGCCCCGTAGTGCAGTTTTGTTGGAAGGCGGTGACCCTCGATGCCGGGATGTGCCTGATTCCCAAACTTCCCAAACCCTCTTTTTTTTAATGGGTTTCTGGAGTCTCTTCGCCTTGTGGCCCTTGGATTTCCAAGCACAAGATCCACACCCCAAACGGCCATTCGAGACGGCAATCAGCGACAATCAGGGATTCAACCCCTACCTACAGCTCGAGTGCTTTTATAAAGAGTGTACTTATGACGCCGAGCCTGCAGTTGATCGCATCCGGAAACTCCCACTCCTCAGCAGCGCAAGGGCGAAAAAGACACCTAACGGACAACACTCGGCCTAACACACACGGGCTACTCCCTCATCCATCCCGCGTGTCTTGTTCTGCAGAGTCTGGTTGGCCAGACTGGAAGNATCACGACGGGGGAACTGGGTTCGGATTTTTTGTTGCTGCTACTTTCCTCGGTTTCTTTGATCTCTCTCAGGCGGTTGGGTTTGGGCTGAGGAGGATTGGGATATGTTCAGGTATTTCCTTTTTGGGTATTACGTATCACGCAAGGGAGCAATGGATTGGAGGAACGGCATGCCTTGGGATACCCACTCTCAGTTTGGTCTCTTAGCACTATCGAAGGGGAGGTTGGGGGTTGGGGCGGGTTCCGGGGCAATTGGGCGGCTAAGGTGATTTTTGTTTTTGTGATTTTGGTTGTTTTTTTTTTTTTGTTTTCTTCGAGTTTGGGATGATGAGTTAGTTTAGTTTGCCTTTTAGGGTTCAGATTTTTTTGATGAGATATCAAGATAGTTGATTCTACAGGTCGTTTTGCTGTCCAAGATTCCTATGAGTGAGCACCTGTCTTGTGAGATTGCGAGATGCGTGTGGCTCTTACGAAGGCGTGAGCGGTGTCCGCTCAGATGACTCGCTGCCCGTGTCTTGGGGGTCAGGAGTCTCCCGACTGCCACTTCGGTGGTCCAGTGCTTCGACCCGAGCCGAGTGCAGTTCCCCCCGATGGGGGGCTCCGGGTGTGTAACCTTCCCGGAGGACAGACAGGCATGGAACCCGCCACCACCCCATTACAGGCTGGGCCTGTTTCTCATAATCAGAGCAAGACCCGTCACATGTTATTAACATTTTCCTTTGATCCTCTCAAGGGGACTGCATCCTCGACTCGCCTCCACATCAAGGACTGCCAGACAACGACCAAACCACCACCATCATCATCATCATCATCAACCGCTCCCAATCGTCCGTTTTTTTTCTAGTCACCATTAGGCTTACCAAACCCCCCTCCAAAACAACAAAATGGTAACCTTCAACATCATCTACACCGCCCCCATCAACCCCGCCGGCGTCTCCCCACGCCTGACTCTCGCCCAAGTCTGGGAGGGGCTGCGTTACAAAGTTCGCCGGCCCGAGCGGTTTGTTCCGGTCATTACGTCCTGCGAGATTCTTAGCTCTATTAGCTCCAGCTCCAGCTCCTCCTCCTCCTCCTCCTCCAACAACAACAACAACAACAACAGGCCAAACCCTAGTATTGCAGCCGACAAAACCAGCGCAGCTGACACGTCCGCCCCCGGAACGACCACCACCACCGCCGCGAACACAGGATCCAACTCCGGCCCGGACGTGGGGGACCAGGATGATGGACCAGAAGAAATCATCACCCGCCGCGTCACGTTCCACCCGGATTCCGCACCCAAGAAGAAAACTGTTGTCGAGGTGTGCAAGCTGTACCCGCCCCGGCGGGTGGATTTTGTGCAGGAAGACGGGACTGTGATACGGAATTTTGTTGGCGACGGCCCAATGGAGAGGGAGATGTTTTTGACGTATGTTTTTGAGTGGAGGGTTCCTGGCGTGGTGGAGGGGGAGGACAAGAAGAGGGTGGAAGAGGGGTTTTGGAGGGTGAGTTCTTTTCTTTTTCTTCTTCTTCTCTTCTTTTTTTTTTCCCCCTTCACATTGCTGTTGATTGGTTTTTTGTTGTGGGTTTGGGTTGGGAATGGGTGGTAGTGGTGGTGGTTCGGGAAGAGGGGTGATGGTTGGAGTTGATGATGGAGTTGTGAGTTGTGGCTGACAAAGAAGTAACTTGACAGACGGCCAAGATGGCGGTTGAGGGCAGCATCCACACGATCAGGGCCATTGCTAAAGGGGAGATGACGATGGATTGATTGGGGATATTTGACGGGGTTGGGGATGGGAGTGACACTGGAGACGCTGGAGTTGACTTGGAGGGGGTTTTGGTGGTTGAGTTATTATGGCCGACTCTGATCACGGGTTGAGTTAACAGACAAGCAATATCAGCGACAAACAGCAAAATGAACGCGTCGATTCTCAAGGGTCGTAACTATATTTTGATCCAGAGATCCCAGTTACCCTTCTTAATCGCAGCTCAATGAGTAACAGTTTTCAACAATTTCAGCATGCGCCTGACTTTCCCTGACTCGAGCCTCAATCCCTGAACCTCCATAATCCCGCTCCATCTCTGTCTCCTCCCCGAACCCGCTCATCTAAGCAGCCAGTTGTGAGGCTCAAACATGACGGTCAAGCCGTTGTTGGCCATATCGCTCACCATGCACCGCGTGTGCGAGTCCCCGTTCCTCATCACCCGCAACGCGTCCCACGAATACGCCATGCCGCTGTACGTCGGATTCTTGGGAAACTCGCGGCCGTCGGCCGTCGCCAGATAGTGGCCGCCCAGCACGACGGGCGAGAAGTGAAGAGGCTGGTAGGGCGGGTTGGTTTCCGTGTCCGGGTCGGGCTGGAAATACGCATACCACCACGCCACGTCGCCGCAGAACTTGGGCTCGGTCAGGCCCTCCCGCTCCTCGGGCATGGGGAAGATCCAGTTGGTCTCCTGCCCGTTGTCGCGCTCGTGGATGAGCAGGACGGGCGTGCCCTGGGCGTTGGTGCTGAGCGAGATGTCCATCTCGAGGGTTTGCGAGCCGAGGGGGTGGATCGCTTTGCTGATTGTGCTGTTGTCATAATTAGCGCGGGGGAAAGAGATGTGGTGTTAGGATGTTGTTTTGCCAGAGATTGTCAAAGGCAGCAGGAGGGACTTACATTTTGGCGGTTTTGGATGACTTGATCTCCAGGCGCGTCGTGACGATGTCTCCGGAGAGGATATCTGCCAGATTACTACGTCAGCCCCGAGCCACAACATACACACCGCGAAGACTCAAGGCACGTACGGAATGGGTTCCCATGATCATGCGGCGACGGAACTGCATAGAAGTGCGGCTGGACGATCAACGCCGGGGTGACGGTGAAGTTGTACATGTCGGACCACACCCACAGCCCAGCTCTCACTTGGGCCAGGCAGTCGTCGCCGCAGCACATGCTCACGCCGATTTCCAGCCGCGGGCCTTCCTCGATGCCTTGCCCGCCGCTCACGGTCGGCATGACCCACGTTCCCTCGATGACGCCGAAGCTGCCGACGGCGGGGAAGTCGGACGCTTTGAGACTCACGCCGCACATGGTGTCGTGGATCCGGTTGCCGAGCACATGGTGTGGGTGGAGGAGGGTGGCGAGCACCAAGAGGGTGAGTAGAGTGAAGAAGGATGGGAAGGTTATTCGAGCCATGGATGATGATGTTTGGTGGTTGGAGCGAACGAAGAGGAGTTGGTTGGTTGGTTGGTTGGTTGGTTGGTTGGTGTTGAGGAAGAAGAAGATGGGGATGTTTTGAAAAGGTTACATATGGAAATGGAAATGTGGGAAGGGAGGAAGGTTGAGAACAAGAGCTGCTCTCGAGGAGAGGTTGATATGGACTTGAAGAAGCATGGCCACGTTGGGACGGCGATGAGCCATGGTTGTAAGGCGGGGAGAAGTAAGAGCGTGGCAGAGCGTGGGCCAGAAACCTTAGAGCCAGCCCAGTTGCTGGCTTATTATTATTAAGGTTTGGGGTGTCATTGCTGACTTGTAGTCTTGGAGTCATTAATCTGATCTAGAAAGCCATCTGTCTGATGAACGGAGTTTGTAACAACAAAGAACAGGAGCCTAGAGCAGAGAGTCATGGTTCAAGTTCCACAAGCAACAACGAGTGTGTTGGGCAAGGCCACGAAGCCTTGTCAAAGAAGTGCCTGCAGCGTACTTGAATATTTCTGGTTGCCAGGTTGCAGCGTCATCGAGGCTGGATGCCAGGTAAGGTTGTGTAATATCGACTCTCCTATCCTACAAGGTATGACACATAAAACAAGGGGAAGTCAGGTCTCCTTCATATCTTTGACAATGGCTTCAGTTGTGGACGTCTTAGACAAAGAACCAAGTGAGCAGTCTCTGACACGCAGACAATGCATTGTCATGGCAAAGGCCATTCCAGAAATCCATGACAAAAAGCCCTCCCCCGGACAACCTCCATATAAACAGTATGTCAGATCGCTGTTGAGAGTTGCTCTTGAACTCAACATCGTCTTCTCAACCAACGTTGTTACCTATCTCAACCTTACTTCTCATCACAGACTCCGACTCTTCTGCGCTCCCTTCTCAAGTTGGTCCGAGTCAACGACTCCCTGGTGGGATAGAAGGTTTGGTCTTTGTTTTATCACCCAAATACAATCTCGTTGTTCCTGTCTAATCGAGTTCGTTCTTTGTTCATATAATTAGACCAGAGAACCCAATTTTGGAAACATCGCCACTGCTCCCAATTTCCGACCTCCAACACTCGGCCACCAGCTGTTCTGTCTCCGAGTACAAAAGCCATGAACCCCTTCACCAACTCCCTCCCGCTCCGTCCTCAACGGAACAACAACACCATCAACACCAACCAGTCGACCCCAAAACACGACTTGTTAACCCTCCCCAACCAGGTAAGCTAACATTACTAACACCAACCATGGCTTCCCAACTCAACCTCCCCCCCTACAACTCCCCCAACCTCCGCCAGCCCTTCTCTAACAATGGCGTCCCCGTCGAGATCATCAAGCACATCGCCTATCACTGCGATACCACCTCGCTCGCCCGCTTCCTGCAATGCAACAGGCGCCTCAGGACCATCCTCCACGAGTACCTGTGGATGACGGGCATCGAGCGGCCGGGTAAACCCGCGCTCTACTGGGCCATCGAGACGGGAAACCTCTGGCTGGCGACGACCACGCTGGTGTACTACCACGAGATGGGCGCCAAGGCCGCCGGCATGCTGGACGGCACCGCCGTCCTGTTCGACACGTTCGACTGGATCCCCAACGGCATGTACAACTTCCGCTGCGACCCGGCGAGCCGCATGCCGCAGTCGCCCATCATGCGCGCCGTGAAAGCCGGGTGGAACAAGCAGCGGCTGAAGGTGCTGATCGACGCCGGGTGCGATATCAATGTGCGGCGGAGGACCAACTGGGCCGACTTCCCCTCCCGCGGCGGCGAGCTGCACTACATGTGTGACCGGGACGCCTGCCAGGAGCTGACGGAGCCGTGGATGGAGTCGCTCGAGAACGATCCGGACCTGACGCACCCGTGCTGCGTGACGGCGCTGCACGATGCCATCATGACCAACCGGCCGGATCTGTTGGATTTTTTGCTGGCCAACGGCGCGGATCGGGGCAGGACGGGCCAGCCGGATTGGGAGGATGATGGGTTCGATAGCATTCTCCCGCTGCCCGAGTATTGCACCACGCTGTGGTGGCCGGACGGGGTGCACAGGCTGGATCGGCTGGGTCAGGCGCAGATGCAGATTTTGTATGTGCTGCATCATTATGGGTATAATATCCGGCACTGGATCCCGGAGCTTTAGATGTGGGTGGGTAGGAATAGAGACTCCTGGTGAGCTTTTGTTGATAAGAACTAGTTTACATAGTATGGACGTTGCTTTTCAGGTTTCCTGGCGTGGATGTGACCTGTATGAGCTGCATGAGGTACTTCGGTTAAATAATGACTAGATAGATGAAATGTGTCGTGATCATTATTGCCATACTTATTTTCTTCGCATTTTTTCTGTCCCAAGTATCATTCCGTTTCCCTGTTGGGGTCTTTTTTTTTTTTTTCTGTCTCTTTGGAAACCTTGAGATGGAGGAACAGCGGATATTATCAAAATCCCCTTGGGGTTGTTGTCTTATTTCCGAATTTGGCAACCTGCAGCAAGAGGTGGTTCTCTGAGGAACAATCCGGGAGACCAGTAAAGTGCGTGGAGTTAGTTCTTAATGCTCGGTGCAAACCGTTGGATGCCATCGTCCAAAATGATAATCAAGCTGACATGAGAAGATGACTCGGTAAGAGCTTGGGAATTGCCCAGGACACTTTAAAATTCTCCTCAGAAACGTGCCACGGCTACAACGCCTTGGAGGTTTGGTCGGGATCGGAGGATTCCGCGAGAGAAAAGCCCATCTTTAGTTCATGGTTATTACTCTGTAGAATAAAACTACCTAAATATAGTTTCCAGATGCCGCGGGTGACAGCCAGTCCCGAGAGGACACAGGGCGGCCACCTCCAGGGTCAAGCAAACGCCGGTTTGGTGGATATATTGCGGGCAGGCTCCCGGGAGGGCTTCTCCCTTTCATTCTTCTTCTCCCACACCCTGGATTCAGCTGAATAGACTTGAATTCTATGAATTACTATGATTCGGCCGGGCCCTCGGCCTTTAGGGCCAGTTGCTTTCTTTTTCCATTGTCATGAGACTTGATAGTGGTAGCAGGAGGATCCGGTTGTTTTCATATCTCGACAAGTCACGACCTCATGCAAGTCCTGTCACATCTTAGCCCTCAAGTAAACCCCAATCCTTTTCTGCATGACGACGGCGTGAGCGGCCAGGAGGGTCATTCGGTGCAACCCACAACCACCACCATGAATGGATCGTGTTCCCCGTACGTCTTGATAACTGATTACCAAGCCATGCCGTAGCTGATCATGTCCGGGTCGGGGAGAGGGTCCAGCTTTGAGATGCCTGTTGAAGAAGAACATGCGAGAATCATGGTTATCAGCTACAACGCCCAGCGGACTGTGATGAAGCCAAACCGGCTCAGCCACGTACCCGGGAAGGGTGTCATTGCCACGAATGTAACTACCAGCTAGGTAGTGGCGTTGTGAATATGGCTGGTAGGTCATGTTGATGACACTCCAGGTTAGATGTCGATGGCAGACTTTGTGTTATTATGTGCTCACCAACCAGAGATCATGTCGACCGAGGTACTGATATTCTGCTGCTTCGATGGTGCACAGCGCTGTTTCACGAACTTACCTCTTATGTCAGAGGATAGTTCATAGCCCCGAACTATCCCCCCTCTTCGGCTCAGTAGGAAGTGTGTTCCGTCATCCTGATAGTGCACTCGGCTGCTTTGATCGGCCGTTTTCATGTTGATAAGTTGATGTCGTCAGACAAAGTAATAATCTGCTGTACATGGTTTCAGCCTGATTCCTCAGCCAACCAAGCAAGTCAAACACATGTTTCATTGAGCGACTGTTAAACATATCCAGACTATTACCTTGGTCAGGACAGCTATAAAACCCCACAGCCCAGCTATCATGTCAGCCATATTAAGCGTTCGGAACGGACCTCCGGGAATGGGAGCAGAACATTTTTGCGCTTCTATACATTGGGACACCCATGGCGTGATGGTGGTCTGCCAGTCTTGGAGGCTTCGAGAGAATAATGACGCCATGACAAAGAGTTTCAGCGCGGCGCAAAAACCGAAACGTCATCTCAGGACCCAGATCACTCAAACTAGCAAGATCGGAATCGACAGCCCTTCCAAAAAAACACTGCTGTCGTAATTAACCTCAGGGCGGCCCCAATGCGACCGTCCACGTCACCCTCGCAATATCCCACTGCAACCCGGGCCGTTCCAGCACCGCGGTAGGGGATAGCAGGTCAAGCTTTTTGTGCGACCACCGCATGAAGCATCTGACGATAACCCGGGCGCATGAGGGAGTTCGCGGGGAACGCGCATCTTGGCAATGCGGCCATTTTGTGCGGTACTTTATATTAGCCTGAACGGAGCATCCCACTTGGTTTCAACGGTTTCAACGGCCCCCAAGCCCCCCCCGGCGCGCCCGCCGCCGCCGCTGCGCCGAAAGCTCCGGGCACGGTAGCATCGCGGCGGATCTGGGGGCGGGATGCCGCCCAATCGAAGATTCTGTCGAAGGGTTCGAAGCCGACGGGCGACGCGTCCGACCCGTCTCTCCCCCCAGACTTTGAGCAACCCAGATGCGCAAGATGGCATGCGGCTCCGCACGTTTCACAGGATATGCCGCGTTGAGAAGCCGATATCCCGGATCGGGCGGGCCAAGTGACGCGGAGCATCATGCTGCGGAACAGGCCACTTTCCTGACAGGGCTAGATGGAGAGGAGGAGGAAGAGGAGGAGGACATGATGATGGAGATGGATGGGCCTGAGTTGTAGTAAAAGTCAAAGTATTATTAGTATTAGTACCTCTCCGTCCACGCAGACCATGCCGCGAGAAAGAAGGACCTTCTCTCGTCCAGGCGCCATGCAAGTTCGCCATCACACCTCTTCCTCCTCCGCCCTAATCCCCCAACCTGAGGTGAAGCACTAACAAGATCGATCAACCACAACAACAATGCGGCTCCCATCCCTCTCCCCAACGGCCGCGGCCGCCACCGCCGCGGTCCTGCTCACCCAACTCACCACCGCCTCGCCCACCACCCACATCATCACCAAACGCCAGGCCGCCCTCGACGACTGCCTCGCCGCCGCCGGCGTGCCCACCGCCGCGCGCAACTCGTCCGACTGGGACTACGGCGCGCACGCCTTCAACCAGCGTCTCAAGTACACGCCCGCGGCGATCGCGATCCCGACCACCACCGAGCATGTCCGTCTGGCGGTCGAGTGCGCGGCGCGGACGGGCGTGAAAGTGTCGGCCAAGTGCGGCGGGCACAGCTACGCGTCGTTTGGCATCGGCGGGGAGGACGGGCACCTGGTGGTGCATTTGGACTCGATGGACGAGGTGGTGCTGGATAAGGAGACCGGGGTGGCGACGGTGCAGGCCGGTGCGAGGCTGGGGCATGTCGCGACCGTGTTGGCGGCGGAGGGGAGGGATTTTAGTCACGGGACTTGTCCTGGGTGAGTAGTTACCTGAAGCATGGACGATGGGAGAGTCTTCTCTCACGCAGTACCGTCTTGGGCTTGTTGGAGAGAGTAAGTGATTCTAACCTTTCCCCCCTCCCCAGCGTCGGCGTATCCGGCCACACCCTCCACGGCGGCTTCGGCTTCAGCTCGCACACGCACGGCCTCGCTCTGGACGCCGCTGTCGGCGCCACGGTGGTCCTCGCCAACGGCACCGTGGTAGAAACCTCCAAGACCGTCAACCCCTCCCTCTTCTGGGCCCTGCGCGGCGCCGGCTCCAACTTTGGCGTCGTCGTGTCCTGGTCCTTCCAAACCTTCTCCGTGCCCCGCGTCGTCACCGCCTTCGAAATCAACCTCCCGCAATGGCGCTCCAACGCGACCAACCTCGCGGCCGGCTTCTCCAACCTCCAAGACTGGCTTCTGGCAGGCGGCATGCCGCGCGAGCTGAACATGCGCATCCTCGCCAACGGCTTCACCTTCCGCCTCGAAGGGCTCTACCACGGCGACAAGGCCGGCTTCTGGTCCGCCATCACCCCTCTTCTCCCTCTTCTCGGCACCAACGTCAACGCGACCAACGTGCGCGAGCTGGACTGGATGTCGGGCTTCCGCGCCTTCGCCAACGCCTTCGTCATCGACACGAAGCGGCCCCACCGCGAGCAAGAAACCTTCTACACCAAATCCCTCGTCACCGGCGCGCTGCCGGCCGACGTCCTCCGAAACGTGGCCACCTACTGGGTCAACGCGGCGCGCACAGCGTCCGGCAGGTCGTGGTACGTCATCATCGACATGTACGGCGGTCCCAACTCGGCCATCACCGCGGTGCCCAAGGACGAGACGTCGTACGCCTTCCGCGACCCCAAGAAGCACCTGTTCCTGTACCAGTTCAACGACAGCATTTTCTTCGGGTCGTACCCTGCCAACGGGTTTTCGTTCCTGGATAACTGGATCAAGGCGTTCACGGACGGGCTGAGCGAGGATGAATGGGGCATGTACATCAACTATGCCGACCCGCGGTTGGATAGGGACACGGCGCAGGAGGTGTATTACCGCGACAGCTTGCCAAGGTTGAGGCAGCTGAAGAAGGAGCTGGATCCGAACGAGGTGTTTTACTACCCGCAGGCGATTAAGCCGGCGGAGTTTTAGACGACGGGGGAGGAAAAGGTTGTACATACACATGGAAAGTGTACATACATATGGGAATATACCCAGGAGAGTACGCAGCACTAGAGAGATGGGCCAATGCTGTCTGTACATAGAGAAGACCAATGGCGGTATGAAACAAGACATTATCATCGTTCTTATATATGCTCATGATAGAGTCCAGCTCATATTCAACATGCCAAACATGCATGATTGTGTCCATCCCGTGTACTGAACCAACCCATGATGCAGTAAACAATCCGGAACAGAACAATTATTCCAAAGCACCGCCCACCATACATAGATTCATACCCCCCGCTTCAACCGCCTATACCCCTCCAACCCCCTCTCCTCCAACCACTTCGCAAACCGCACACTTGGCGCATCCACCCAGCGCTCCACAAACGCCGCCACCGCCAGCACCGGCAGCGTAAAACACCCAAACCACACGACACAAGCCGTCCAATACAACAACCCCCCGCCCATCCCCTGCGGCAGCCCCGCCAGTGTCTTAACCATGGAAATCATCCTCAACCCAAACAACACCAAGCAAAACTCATGCACCAGGTACATGGCAAACGACACCTTGGCGAGGTACTGGCAGGGGTACGACTCAAAAAAGGCGCGCAGGCGGGGCAGTTGGGAGACGGAAAGCAGCAGCAGGGCGCCGGCGACGGACCACCAGAAGCGGGCGGGGTCTTCCATGAAGGCATACGCCGTGGAGGGCAGCCAGGCGCGGAGGATTTCGAAGCCCGGCATGGGTTTTGTGATGGCGGAGGCGTAGACGAGGGTCGGGAAGCCGGCGGCGTAGAAGGCGAAGAGGAAGACGATGGTCCAAAAGATAGGGCGGCGGTTGGGAGGGGATTCTTGGTGCTGCTGCTGCTCCTCCTCCTCTTGGCCGAGGTTGTAGTCGGCGAGGAACATGCCCGCGGCGAAGCACGACAGGTTCCAACACCCCACGGCCATGGCGGCGACGCTGAGGAAGCCCACGACGGCCATGCGCGTCCTGGCAGCCGTCACGCGGGCTAGGGCGAGCAGCAGCAGGTAGCAGAAGATGGAGCCGTAGTACTCGACGGGGATGGTCCAGATGACGGCGTCGTACTTGGGGTGGGTGATGTAGCCGCGGATGGCGCGCGAGAAGTTGTGGACCGGGTTGACGAGCTTGTTGGTCTCGACGATCCAGTCCCAGAGCTGTCCGGGGAAGGTTGGCTCCGGGCGGAAGTTGAAGTTGAGAGGCGGCCCGTAGCCGAAGCGGGTGGTGAGCATCTCGACGAAGGTCAAGATGATGGGCGGCAGGTAGAGGCGGAAGCCCCGGCGGAAGAGGGAAGAGCCGACGGCATGGTACACGTCCCCTGGAGCGCGGGAGCGGATGAGGCGGAGACAGCGATGGGTGAGGACGTAGCCGGACAGGACAAAAAAGACGGACACGGCGCCGCCGCCGGCGACGAAGATGGTGCGGATGAAGGGGAGCTGGAGGGGGCTGTTCTGGTCTTCATCGGCGCGCCAGGCGGGTACGATGGATGCCCAGCAGCCCATGGTATGGAAGAGGTAAACGGCCAGGGCAGCGACGCCACGGACGCCGTCGAGCCATGAGGTTCGGCGGAGACGGAGAGATGCGGGCTCCGGATAGCCGATGAGGGACCGGAGGGTGCCCAGGCCGCCACATGCAGCCCGGCCGAGACGGGAACGGGGAAATGCGCCGGAGGACGTCGTTGAGGCTCTGCCGGCGCCGCGGGGGTCGCCGAGGAGGCCTAGCTCGACGTCTTTGAGGTAGTCCCCGCTGACACGGGATTTTGACGCCATCACGAGGGGTTGAAGACCCGGCCAGGGCTGACAATGCTGGGAGGATGGAGGAGCCAAGCCCGGCCAAAAGCAATACTGTACAGTACTTAGTTAATGGCTGCCATGATGCACACAGCACGTGCCGTGGTGGTGGTCGAGGTCGGGGCTGAAGAAGAGACAAACGGCGCTAGACCAGAACAAACCAGACATGGCCCGGCGCACTGCTACAGCACATACTGTATGTACTGTACTGTACATACAACGAGCTGCCTCTGGCTTGGTGCTGCTGAGCTGTGGGGAGCTGCTTGGGCCTGACTGAGTGGCCCGTGCGTGTTCCTGGTCTTGCCTCTTTTCGGCCATGCAGGTGGTCGCGTGCGCCAATGGAACGCTAGCACTGGGACTTGACCTGGCCCGGGTTCGCAAGGTAACGGCCCCACATTGGAGAGGAGCCGGGGTTCGCATCACGGATTGGTCTGTGCGTTTTGGTGTTGATGCGCACTCACAGCCACTGAAGGCGAAACACAAAAGGGGGAGGCCCGGGGGAGATGGTGTCGAGAAAAGAAGAAAAATAAGGAGTCGAATCAAGCAGTTGGGACGCAGACAAGAGACAAAGAGAAGGAAAGAAACCGGCTCATCCGGGGCCAAGTCACTGGAAAGGGAAGCTGCAGCGCAATGACGCAGGGTCGAGAATGTGGGCCGAGGCACGTTTGACGCAGGGATCGGCCAGGGACCAGCCAACCGGGATGCTAGCTCCATGTCAGAAGCCCCACTCTTCTTTGCTTCCCGGGGTTTCGCTGCTTCCAAGCGATGCAGCCAATACTCCGTACAGCACTCTGCAGCAGCCGATTGCAGTGGACTGCATCGAATTGCAGTGGATGGCAGCGGGCATGGCATCGATGGTTGATGGCGCAAGGACCTGCAGCAATTGGCCCTATCTCTTCCCTTTTTTTTTCTCCACCTCCATTTGCCTTCATCCTCTCCTCCTCCTCTTTTCTCCTCTTCCTTCCCCTCTCTTTTCTCTCCAACCACCTCCTCCCAGGTCAACCCCCCCCACGATCGCTACTTTGACCCGAGCGGATATTTGTCCGTTGCCACTCTTTCCACAAAACTTGCCTTAAGACTTCGACGTTTCCAGCTTGTTTCAAGCTGCATTTTTCGTAATCCCAGAGACGCGCAGCGNTTTCCCCTCGTGGCCCGACGCCAACCACACGCTCTCTGCTGCCCTCACCTGATATCTTCCGTCCGAAAATCCCGTTGCAGCCGAGCACCACAACCGTCGCATCCGGCCCTCGCTCGCATTTGAAACCCCGCGAGTATACCTGTCCGAGGGTCCCCGACTTGTTGTCGCATTCAACTCTTCCTCCAACCTCGACAACTTGAACCTCAACCTACACACAACAACACAATCCGTCACAATGGGCTTCATCGAGCGCATCCAGGCCAAGATCGAGCTTCTCCGCCTCGAGAAGCGCTACACCCGCAGTCGCCACCGCCGCTCCACCTTCGTCTCCAATGCCATCTACGTCGATGGCGAGTACATCTACCAGTCCCCCAACACCACCGGCTCGTCCACTTCGACCTCGCGCACCGGCAGCTCCTTCAACTTCGACACCTCCTTCTCCTCGTCCTCCAAGCAGCAAAAGAAGATGAACCGCTGGTCTTCCATGCCCGGCTTCGGCTCCAACTCGCAGCCCCAGGCCATGGGCATGCCGTCCACCCGCGACCAGGATTGGAGGCGTCGCGTCAGTTTCTCGGATGACCGCCACGACCGGTACTAAGCGTTGTTGGAGCTTTGGCGTTGAGTTGTTCTGATTTCTTCGTTTCAATCGCCGGCTTTACGACACGCTTGTCGCATTTGTCGTCCTTTTTCTGCCTCCGGATGAACGGCATGCGCGCGTTGGTGGCGGGTTCGGTTCTTCTGGGGCTCAAACCGTCAGTCATGTCGATCCCCAAGGGGATGCGGTGACGGCGAGTCATCAAGAAGCAAACTTGCAATCGGATGTCTCGCCACTCGCCGGGACATGTCACGCGCCGGGCCCCGAAGTCGCGGCCTCGCCACGCGACGACGCGATCCATGCCGAGACAAACGGTGCAAAGGTCGACCTGTTTCTGCTTTTTGTTGCTCTCTTGTATCATTTCTTTTCATGACGACCAAAAGCTCGGCTTCGGCTGGCAGGCGGGATATTTTTATGGAAACCGGTTATGACCCATTCATGACGACTGAGCATATGGTATTGTTGTTACTATACCTTTGTTATCTGTCACTCATTACTACACGATTAATATTCCCCTGGGGTTAGCTGCGTTGGATTGGACGTTTGATACTGCTACACGGGAGGGGCCAGGAAGGTTGGGTGAGGCTTGAAAGGAGGGGAAACGTCGGGACGTGGCACACGTTGCCGATGTTGACGTGGGGAGGATGGCTCGGGAGGGCCAATTCATGGATGTACTCTGGCCGAGCAGTGACGGCGTTAATATTGACGACGTTGCCGCTCGTGTACATACATACCTAGATAGGGTCCCATGGCATGGCAATTCAAGCCGTTCCACTGTACACACCTAGATGCGTCTCTTTTTTGTGGCCTA
This sequence comes from Mycothermus thermophilus, assembly GCA_011316235.1. Lineage (NCBI taxonomy): Eukaryota > Fungi > Ascomycota > Sordariomycetes > Sordariales > Chaetomiaceae > Mycothermus > Mycothermus thermophilus. The sequence goes on from QQBE01000006.1 coordinate 1,705,381, forward strand.
GAATGTGCTCAGATGGAGTGTCGATTCAACTTGTCCTGGGACATGGCGTACTGCTACAGCAGGGCGACGACATGTCGATGTCTATGGCGACATCTTGGGACTATCAGGGGGCCTAGTAATGGAACCTCAAGATCAAATCGCAAAGCCGCAAAATAACACAGAGAAACAACGCTCGGCGGAATCTTGACACTGAAACTCTGAAAAGGTAATTAGTTCCTGACCACTTCCGCCAAATATCGTCACATAATTCTTTGCATGTACTCGCCCTCCTCTAGACATCCTCGGGGCCTTGGCCAGGGAGATATGGAAGCCCTACACCAACACATTGTCGTTAGTTCAGCCGACACATGTTAAAACAACCATCCCAACCCACCACTACACCCTAGCTCGTACATATGTACATACAGTGTATGTCCAAGCCAGCCAGGTACCTGAGCTAGGTAGGAAGAGCAGGCAGGAGGGTAAGGGGTAAGTAAATAAGGAAAAGAAAATACTCACAACCATCAATATCCTCCTCCACCACCCTCTCCACCGCACACTTATTCATAACCTGCACGCTCTGACTCCTCAACGGCCGTCCATTCTCGCATCCGCTGGTCATGCAATCCGAGTCCATCGCCTTTTGCAACGCGTCCCCCTTCCAGCCAAAGACAGTAGTCGGCGTGCGTGCCGTAGCCGACCCCATCGCCGCCGCCGCCGCCGCCGCCGTAGGAAAGGACGAACGGGTTGGAACCGTCCGCCGGCCAGAGGTGGTTGAAGGAGGAGGTGTCCCAGAGGGTTTCGAGGGTGATTTGGGGCGTGCGGACCGGGTGGGATGGCGGGCAGGGCCCGGCCGGGGAGAAGGACTCGCGCGTCGTGGAGTACATGTGCGATTGGTGGGAGGGGGTGTCGAGGTTTTTGCCGTCCCAGCAGCTGTTGTTGGTTTGTTAATACCCTCGTTTAGAAGGCGGCTGCTGCTTGGAGAGAGATCAAGGGGTTGGGTTAGGTTGGGGTGGTGGTGGTGAGTGACGAAGTCGAGGGAAGGATGGAGTGAATGAGTGAGTTGAGTAATATGGGGGTTGTTTACTTGAGCTTGGGATGTATGATGGGGAGCTAAGGCTGAGGGACAGCATATATAGAGGGGGGGGGGGGGGGACGACGTACGCAGGGAAGTGGTGTATCGTCATGATGCCCGCCTTACACGGGCGGTCGGGGAAGGTTGGGAGTTCGGGGAAGCGAGTGCCCGGGTTATCGAGACAGACGAAGCGCAGGCCCGGGTTGACGCGGATGCTGGGTTGAGACGCGAAAGCTGGGTTGCCCACCGTCATTCGGAAGCCCTATATACCGGAGAGATGAAAACGACCATGGTTAGTTAGTTAGTGATCCTCACCAGACATGGTCAACAAACAGTCGAACAGAAGGACCAAAAAAACTAACCGGCCGAAATGCCGTAACCTTCACACCCCCATTCGAACTCAGACTATGCTGCGTATAATACGCCGTCATGCCGCCGTTGATCCCGTTGGGCAGGCCCGTGTTCTGCACGATGGGCATGCGCTTGTATGTACGACCCGTTCTCGGCGGCGCGGAAGAAGAGCACGGCGGTCCAGTAGTTGGAGAAGTTGTCGCTGAAGGTGCACGTCGTGCAGGTCGCGTGCGCGGCCACGTCGTCGGTCGGCATGGTCGCGTTGAAGGCGTTGCCGCCCACGATTTGGTGCAGGTGCGCGCTCGGGATGTTGCCGGGCTCGACGAGCGGGTCGAGCCGCTGGATGGTGAGGGTGGAGCAGCCGAAGCGGAGGCCCGCGTGGGCGACGGGAAGGAAGAGGAGAAGGAGGAGGTTCATGGTGGTGGTGGTGGTGGTGGCGGGTAGGTTGGGAGGGATTACTTAGGTGGGTGAGGGGGGAGAGGATAGGAGGGTTGAGGGGAGAGGTTTACTTGGACGCGAAAGGTTGTTGAGACCGGGCGTGGATTGCCTAGCTGAGGCTTGATGGGTTGAGGTAAGTATTATCCTATATGCTCCTTGATACCCCAACCATGTCCCTCGCACTCAGTATTGATCGGCCCGTAAAGACTTGCCGCCTAACGTCCATGGACTCACCCCCATCCATTATCCCCCTTATTTCTAGGTGCCGGCTTACATGACCATGATTGCGATGCGCAGAAGCCAAAAGAAGGGTGTATTGTATGTGAAATGTCAACTTATACAACGGTTAATCCTCGGGATGTAGCCCCCCCAGAGCCCGGAATTGGCCAGGATGTTGGGCCGAAACCGATCAAGCTCAGCATCTATATCCAACGTGCATACAAAACGGGGAGCTAAGTCGTATTACTTCATGTTGAGACCCATAATCGACCAATCATCCCCGATGGTCTAAAGTCCAGGATATAGAATTGGTAGGGCAGCCAGTTGGACGGTAGGCCAGTTAATTAGAAGTAGAGGATCGAGGACGTATTGTAAGATGGGTTCTCATCGGATTCGTCGGCGAAGGGAACATCTGCCGGACGAGTCATCTGCCGAGAGCGAAGGCGCAGGCTGTATGACATACCGGGAAGGAGAGAGCCCTTTACCCGGGGCTTTGTGTAGCATGTGGTTGTGGGTGTAAGTCAGCCGCACATGATTGAGTATGAGTGATGGGCGTTGGCGTGGTGTGTTAGACTAACCCAGGGGTTGGATGGTCTCGGTGGTTTGGAAGTTTTGTAGTAGAGGAATAGGAAAGCGGATGGAAAGGATATCTTGTCTCTTTCCAAACATGGCCTGTCCATGTGAGTTGGTGCCCTGGAATGAGATCATCTCGCAGAAAGGAGAGGATAGAGGGACATATTAACAAAGGTTGTTTTAAATTCCAATAGTGTCTAACAAAGACACTTAAGGTGGCCACGCCGTGGTGACTAAGGGCCAGGGCTGTCAAGCCTAATAAACGTGCTTCCACCGTACGTCGAACTCTTGTTCATACCCAGCTGTCTATTCTACCAAACCCAGAAAAACACACACCTCCTTTCCAAACCGTTTCCCATTGCACGAAACGAAACCCTCTATTATCGACTCAAATCCAAATCCTAGCCCCGGCCCTTCCCAGAACCCCTTCACGGTCTGCGCCTAGTTGTCGTAGTAGTCGTCCTCTGCCGGTACTTGTCCGCCCCCTCCTCCCACCGAACCACTTTCTCCCACCGCTCCGTCGTCTTGGTGCTCCACCGGCGGTTTCCTTTCTTCTCCGTCTTGGGTTTGGGCGGTGGTCCAAAACTGTCGACCTCGGCCTCGACGCCGGGCCGAACGACGGCGGGGTACGGTGGGTAGGTGGCGTACGGGTCGGCGCCGCCGCTGCTGCCAGTTCTCGGGGTTGAAGGGGCGCTTGCAGACGAGAAGGAATAACGGCGGTGCCGCGATCCCTGGTGGCGGGCGTCGGAGAACGACGACGAAGAGGAGTGAGTCCCTCGGGAGGGGGTCGTTGGGGGAAGGTATTTGTGGTGGTGAGGGTCATGATAATAGTCGGAAGGTTGGTGGAAAGCGTGGTGGTCGTGGTAGTAGCTGTGATAAAATCTGGAAGGCTCTTTGGCTGAGTCAAATCCTCCGAGCCCTGACAGGCCTTTTTCCCTCCGCCTTTTGATCTTCTCTTCCACGGCCTTTGCTTCCTCCTCCAGCCTCACCCGCTCAGTTCGCAGCTCGGCAAGCTTCTTGTCTCTCCTTGCGGCCTCCCTGGCCGCGGCCTTTGCCCTTCGGGCTGCCTCTGTTTCGAGGGACTCCTGCAGCGCCCGGGCAAGGGCTTCTTCCTCTTCCAGCTCCTTGACACGCCGGAGCTGTTCCTGGAGTTCTCGGTCCAGTTTTAGCTGGCGTTCTCGCTCCTCTTGTTGGCGGAGGATTCTGGCACGTTGCTCGGCGTAGGTTTCGTTCGTGTCGATGACGAGACTGGGCCGCCGGGAGCGGTACTTTCCCGCACCAGGCCTGTGTTCATGCTCGGCAGGCTTAAGGTTTGTCGACTTGAGTCTGTCGTCGGGGAGGTACTTCCACCAGGGCGTGGCGTCTCCGGCAATGGGCGGCACCTCAATAACCACGTCAGGATCTACGCGAGGAGGTTTGACGCCCTCAAGCTTGCGGAGAGCGTCAGCCCTCTCTCTCTCCTCCCGCCGCAGCCCCTCTCGGAGCAGGGCGAGCCGTTCGGCCCGGAGCTCTGCCTCGGGTCGACGCCGCATCATCTCATCGTACTCCTTGCGTGACTGTAGCATGGCAAGGCGCAAAGCCTCGAGCTCCTCAGGTTCAAGAGTACCTTCCTCCGTGATTCGGTCTTTAGTAGCCCGCCAGTCTGGGACGTCATGAGACACGGGCTTGGTGGGTGACGAAGGCCGCGAGTGGTAAGTTGACCGGGTGTCCCTGGATGGAGATGTTGAGCTCGTCTTGGTGTGACCCTTGCCCTCTATGTGAGATGGGTCAAGATGCCACTTCTTGCTTCGATATTCGACATCTTCGAGAACCCAGGCATCTCCGTGGGTTGGCTTCCTGGTTCGTCGGGATGAGAGTTAGCTTCTGGCAAGGAGCCCTGATCAAGGGACTTAACCCGGTGAGAATGGACGTACAGTGGAGGAGAGGGCGGAATCCCAGAGCGTCGCTTGCTGCGCTCAGACGTGTCATGTCTCTGAGACCCCATGGAGCTGCGGGGATTGATGTAGGTGGTGCCCGTATTGAAGCTCTTGAAGGACTCGGAGCCGGAGGACGAAGTCCGCGGAGACAGTGGCCGGCTCATGGTGGCTCACTGACGATATGGGCGGGTATGGCAACAGAGGCTATGGGAAATGCTGCGACCTCTGTCGGCGCTGAGATGGAACGGTGAGAAAAGAGGTTTGACTCGGAGTTTGGAGAGAGGAACCTGATCCCATGAGACGTGGACGGCCGAGGTATTTAACAGAAGATCCGCGAAGGAGAGAAGGGGACATATTTATGCTAGAAGGTTCATGAGGTAAAGGTGGACTGGCTTCCATAGGTACCTCATCTTGTTGATGGAGGGGGTCCGGATCAGGAGCCGGAGTTGTTTCCAATCTTCATTGGTCATTGTCGGAGACGGGTCCTCAAGTCCCAAGGTCTTTGCGTAGACTTGCAGAGAAAACAGAGGGACAAAGACAAATGGAATTCATAATAGCTCCTGTGACAGGATGCAGACAATGGCGGACGGTGTCCGACTTGTGGCTTCCCAGGTCTCCAAAGTGGAACATCTACAAGCCACAGAACAATACAGTGTCTATGGCACAATGCCCGGAACATGACAAGACTTAGTCAAGAAGACAATCAACAAAGGAGGGGAGTCAAGGGTGGTTTCACGGGGACTCTGGGCCGCTGTCATGTAAGCTCCGGTAGCTGGAGGTTCCGATGCAGGTATCCGTTTTTGTGTCTCGGAAGACCTTTCAGCGCAGCCCATGTGAACAGAGCCAGGAATAGCCTTTTTAGCTAGGAAAGAACACTGAAAGAGACAGAATCCCCCTTGTTGGCCATCCGATGCTCTTGAATAATGGGAGTGTTGCGTCTAAGATGTGAAGCGTCTGTGGAATATTTCGTCTCCATGACTGTAGCCAAAAAAGGAGATAAAAGTTTGGCCTCCAAATCCCGGCAGACTCAAGCCTTTGATGAATCTTGATGTTGTGAAGGCATTTATCAACCAGCTCATGTTGGATACTGGACAAAAAGTCCAAAAAGAACATCAGAACTCGGATACCGGGAGTCGAACCCGGGGCTGTTGAGAGAGCAGTCAACTGTTGGAACAGTTGAGAGTCAACGATGTTACCGCTACACCATACCCGATCAAATCGTGTGTGGTTCCGAAGTGTGGAGAGAGTAGGGTTGCGATGGGTACTTGAGCTTATTCCGGGGAGAGGTCCACTGCTCATCGTTTGCCAAGAGTGCTGTGTAAGTATTAGAGGTGCTCTGCTCGAGCCTTTCTAGGTCAAAGATTGAGTGAGACCTTCTCTCAATGACCTCTTGGTCTCTTATAAATCAAAGTAGTGTTGTCTAGATCTGGCAATAATACAACCAACATAACAAGAAATTTCCTTGGTTTGAACCTTGGCATTTTGTTTGGAAAACTGGAGAAAGTCGTCAACGCAAGCATGACGTCACTTGTCCAAGTCAGGAAACAAACCAACAAGACACAGATATTATGACAAGTGCGTGCTACAGCCATGGTTAGATGATATCATGGTCTGTGGCTCGACCTCGCATGTGAGGTCTATATCCGTGGTTCGAGGTAAAATCCAAGAAACAGACAGGCTTCAAAGTTAATCCAACTCTGCCCCTTGAAGTCTTGGAGTCTGCAGCGGGTTGTCGTCTTCTGTATTCAAACTTTGGGAAATAATACCAAAAAGGTCAGGCAGCTAGCCAAAGACCTGAGTTATGGCCAACATGATGAAGGCCCCATCCAGAAAGTGTCCGTATTCTCCCTTGACCCACGTGTTTAGCGTGCGTACTCGGCTTGATCACTGACCCATTCACAGCTCTTTCTGATTTCCTGCGCCTGGCGATCCAATGGCTCCGCTACTCATGGAAAGATATCCTGACGCTAGCTGTCATCGGTGGTGCTGCCCTCGGTGTAAGTCTCCAACACCGTCGACATTCCCAAAACAGGAACCTTCGTCTAACAGCCCCTAGATCAACTCCGCCCCCGTTCCCTTCACCCGCAACTTCCCCATCACCTTCAACTCCTCCGGCGACATCGTCTACCCGGACCTGGCCTATCCAAGCCACCGGGGCTGGGTCATCTCGCCCACCGCGTCGGGCCTCATCTGCAGCATCATCCCCATCGGCATCATCACCCTCGCGCAGATCAGAATCCGTTCCTTCTGGGACTGGAACAATGCCATCTTCGGGACCCTGTACACCCTCGTCCTCAGCGCGCTGTTCCAATGCGTCATCAAGGTCCTCGTCGGCAGCTACCGCCCTTATTGGCTTGAGGTCTGCCGGCCCGACGTCTCGCTGGCCGCCGCCCATAACGCCACCGGCCTCAATGGCGCCGGGTTCCAGCGCGTCATGTTCACGCCCGAGGTCTGCACCAACCCGGACAAGGGCGCCCTCCGAACCGCCATGACCGGCTTCCCCTCGGGCCATTCCGCGACCGCCTTTGCGGGCTTCACGTTCTTGTTCCTGTGGATGAACGCAAAACTGAAGGTCTGGGCAAATTACCAGCCCAGCTTGTACTGGCTTGCGCTTCTTTTGTGCCCAATCCTCGGGGCTATCCTGATTGCTGGGTCATTGACCATTGACATGGCGCACCATTGGTATGACATTGTCGGCGGAGCGGTGCTGGGGTTTGCCCTGGCGGTGATGGTGTACCGCGTGCTGTATGCCGCGGTGTGGGATTGGAGGTACAACCACGTCCCGCTGCGGAGGGATCGCGAGTATGACTACACGTTCCGGTCCGATGGAGCGTATGTCATGCCGCACCCGGATATGTGGACGCACAGAGACATTTTTGTGCGCAAGTTGAACTGGATGACGAAGTCCGATTGGGAGAGGATGCGGCCCGAACGTAGGGAAGAGTTGGGCAAGGCTATGAGGGCGTCAAGGGTGAATGGACACAAGGGTCCGGACCCGGCAACGCTGAGGGATGAGCAGGTTGAGGAGGCGGGAGTGAGTTATCCCCAGCTTGCCCCTTCAGAACCGCTGGAGGGGAACGCCGTGGTGGGAGCGAGACAGCACAAGCCACCGACGGCAGGAGACGAGATGGTTTGAGGAGGCTGATGAGGCTAGGCTGTCAGCATGAAAGCTGATAGTTAGACAAAAGGCCGTTACATCAGGGCTGACTACCAGGCTGAGACGGGTGCGGGAGGAGGATAATAAAGAGCGTGGCGGAGCAGGTAATACTAGAATCAATTATGATCAGATAGCGGGAAATCCTTTCCGTAATTAGAGTCCAAATAAGCATATCAATTATTCACGTATTACCTATCGTTTAGTGGTTTGTGTCCAACTGCCAACTTCTGCAAAGAAAGGGGCAAAGACATGCCCCGATTTCCCCTTACCTACCAGGTACATACCTAAGGTACCTACCTCTTCCTCAACGCCCCCGGCCCATCCCCCAACCCATACCGATCCTCCACCTCCTTCCTATACTCCGGCCACGCGTCCCCGATCCTACCCCCTTTCCCGGTCGACGACCCCTTGACGCACTTCCCCTCTCCCCACGCAGCCTTTGCCGCAGCCTTCCACACGGCCGTGATATTCCTCGCCATCTCCCACGTGACAAACAACCGACAATTCGCCGCTTCGTACCGGAACTGCATCGGCGGCGCGGCGGTGCCCTCGGCCGCGCCCGGCTCGTTGGCGGGGACGACGTTGGCCGCGTTGACACCCGTGTCGGGGCCCCAGCCGAGGAACGGCTCGTACGGATGCGCGACGCGCAGCGGGGACGGCTCTTCCCAGGATGGGAACAGTTGGAGACCTTCGGGGATGGGGGTTTCGGTCTCGTTGATTGTCGGCGCGCCGAAAAAACTCACTACCGGTCCGCCGTTGGTTTGCCCGACCGCCTGCATCGCGCCGTCGCGGGGGCGGCCGCCCAGCGCCAGCGCGCGGACGGAGTGGATGTGTCGGAGGACGGTGGTGAAGATGGCGCAGGCGGAGCCGCAGAGGCCGTCGGTGAGGATGAGGATGTTTTCCGGGTCGAAGGGGGGCGACGAAAATGGCGGGGTGAAATTGTAACTGGCGTTATACAGCTGGTAGCCCCAGGGCTCCAGCCACCCCGCCTGCCACTGGCCTGGGCGGGTGTACTCTCCCCTACCGGTCGGGTCGGGGATGGGACCGTAGAAGTCCTCGAATGAGGTGAAGTTGTGGCCGTCCGTGGTGAGGAGGCCCGCGTGCGGCCAGGGGGTTTCGTAGGACCGGTTCTCCCGGCGGAGACGCTCCTCTTCGTAGGCGCCGAGGAAGGCGAGCTGCGGGTGCGCGCGGAGTTGCCAGTAGATGGGCAGACGCCAGGGGGCGCCCGGGGCGGGAGGGAAGAGGGTGAGGTACAACAGGCCGAGAAGACCGCTATCGCCGCCCGGGTTGCCTTGCAGGTCGAGGATGAGCTTGGTGCGGTTCGCCGCGACGGCGGATTTCAGCGTGTTGATGACCGCGTTTTGCCATTGCAACGTTCGCCCGAAGAATATCTCGAGGGCTTCCTCTAGGGGCAAGGTATTCAGGTCGTACGGGTCATCATAGGACGTGAAGCTCTGGACGGAGAGAATGGCCGTGTCGGAGAGGATGCCATCCTCGTCGGAGAGCAGAAAGCCTGAAACCTTCTTTGTGTCGGTGGCTTCAATGGGGGTGGGATAGGCCGAGAAGTCTCCGGTGTGGTTGCGCAGGTGGATGGTATGGATGTGCCAGGGAAACACGACTGGCCCAGTGCTGCCTCCGGGACCGAAGGCAGCGTAGAGGTCTGCGCCGGTGGCGATGTCCGTCAGGTTGGCGAGCAGATATGCCGCGTTGGGGAAAACGCGCTTGGTCCCGTTACGGAACTTGACGGTGCTCGTGTCGCCCAGCTCGTGGCCCGGACGATGGACAACCCCCAAATCGAGGACCGCCCCGGGGAAAGGGTCCCCGTGTGCATCGCGCGAGACGCTCTTAAGGAGCGAGTTGAAGCGCGCGTCCGGGTCGTGGGAGTTGCCGCGACGGACTGCGGCGCGCTCCAGGAACTCGACAGCCGGGATGCCGTCGACGGTGGACACGGGGGAGGGCTTGTACCCGTGCTTGTCGTGGTTGAGGTCGTCTGGAAGGAATGAGCATCTCTCTTTAATCAACGCATCTTAGGTACTCACCCTGGAGGTAAATCTCAGGGGCCGCCACCCCGTCCTTCGAGATGGCCACAAAATCCACGCCAATCTTAAAAGTAAACAAACTCCAGAGCAGCGTCGAGTAGGTCAAATGGAAATCCCGCGGCCGGATATTCGTCAGGTCATAGAGATCCACAAGATACTCATACTGGTTCTTGTATCCCCCGCGGCCCGACTTCTTGACTTTCTCGGCGATGTCGTCCAGGCCCCTGATCAAGTCCACGCCCTCCGAGAGATACCCCTTGGGCGGGTCGCGGAGGTAGTCCACGGTGCTGTGCCACTCCAGAATCGGCTTGAGAAACTTGACATTTGCCAGGCTTCGCTCCTTGTCGAGCGGGACAGACTTCAGACAGGCCAGCGCCAAGGAGGGACGAACGGGCACTGGGGGGACTGCGGGAATGGCCCAGACCCCGAATTCGGGGAGGTTCTTGGGGACTGCAATGATGGTGTAAGTGGGTTGTTCGTCAAGAACAGGATCATATTATCAACACCTACCAATGTTGTTGTCCATCATATATTTCTGCGCCGCCTCCCAAACCTGCTTGCATGCTTCACCAGCACCGCCTTTGTCCGGGTCCGTGGGAAGACCCGCGGCTGACTGAAGAAACACAGACAGAAGAGCAACGACTTTGGTCCCCTTCATGTTGGCAGATGGACCCTCAACCGCAGCAGAGGTTGGGGAACTAGGTCGAGCCTCCCCCTCCTCATCTTGACCTTCCTACACAGCTTTTATGTTGATCTGCCTTGGGCTACGATTTGTCAAACATCAGACTATGTCAGCGACCGTCAAAGTCCCGGTATACTCAACCGAACATTATGGGGGCCCAAACCCAAGTTCCCATTGGGGGCGGCGCAGGACTTCTGCTCGGTCTCCCAACCAAATGGCGATTGGCCCGGTTATTTACCTCCACCACCGAGAACTACTGAGAACTTAGTAGTATCTTGTTCGATCTCTCCGACCCCTGCGTTCAGTGTTATGTAGGATTGTGGCTGTGGTCAGCGTGACCTGGAGAATGCCATGTACGCCTTGACATTATCGAGAGCCAAGATTCATGAAGAGTTGAAAGCAGCCAGGTGTAGCAATGCGGAAGGGGTCGCGCCTCGGCCGTTTCGCGGGGCATAGGTACTTGGCAACTTGGCATGGAAGAATATGTGGTACCGGTTACTCGGATAGGCTTCCGAGATGTCAAAGAAGACCAGGGTCGGGGATCTGACAGCGGACTGTATCGAACCATGATGGCTGTACAGATGGGAGAGGACTAGGCGGTGCGGAAGGGGAGGGGCGATTATATAGTATCGTTGGGATGGTGTGAGATGTTATGGTTGGGTTCTTGTTGTTGTTCTTGTTGTTGGTTTGACACGGGCTGGTTGATAAGATGAGAATGAAAAGTGTCATTTCATGTGTGGTTATGGGACCACCCCCATAGCATCCGTCTAGATGCGATGCGATGTGTCTAAATGCTTCAGCAATCGCCTCAACCTCAAACCTGCAAATCAGTCAAACCCTCAGAGCACTTATACTTCCTATTTCTCCTCTTCCCCCTCCCCCTTCTCCTTGATTCCCTCCCGCCCCATCAACATCTCCTGCGCCGCCCACAGCTCCGCATACAACCCATTCAACTCCATCAAGTCATGGTGACTCCCCGTCTCCACGACTCTTCCCTCTTTCAACACAATGATCAAATCCGCATCATAAATCGTCCTCAACCTGTGCGCCACAAACACACTCGTCCTCTTCCTCTCCCTCAACACCTCATTAATATTCGCCATCAGCGCCTGCTCGGTGTGGGTATCCAGCGCGCTGGTCGCCTCGTCGAAGAACAACAGCGGCGGATCCTTCAACACCAGCCGCGACACCGCCAGCCGCTGCTTCTCGCCGCCCGAAATCATCAGCCCGCGCTCGCCGACCTTGGTCTGGTACCCGTGCGGCCACGACTCGACCCGATCATGAATATGTGCCTTGCGCGCCGCGTCGTAGACCTTCTCGAGCGGCGCGTCGAGGTTGCCGTAACGGATGTTGAGCTCGACGGTGTCGTTGAACAGCGGCGTGTCCTGCGGCACGACGCCGATGGAGCGGCGCAGCGAGTCGAGCGACACCTCGCGGATGTCCTGGCCGTCGATCAGGATGCGGCCGGATTGGGGGTCGTAGAAGCGGAAGAGCAGACGCAGGAGGGTCGACTTGCCGCAGCCCGAGGGGCCGACGACGGCGACCTTTTTGCCGGCGGGAATGGTGACGGTGAGGTTGTTGAGGATGGGCCGGTCCGGGTGGTAGCCGAAGGAGACGTTTTCGAAGCGGATCTCGCCGCCCTTGGGCAGGGTCAGGGGCGGGGCGTTGGGCTTTTCCTTGATGGACACGTTGACCTTTTGCAGGTTGAACAGCGTCTCCATGTCGAGAAGGGATTGGCGCAGCTCGCGGTAGACGGAGCCCAAAAAGTTGAGCGGCACCGACAGCTGGAAGACGAGCTGGTTGATGAGCACCAAGTCGCCGACGGTTAAAGACCCGGACAGCACGCCCTTGGCGCCGAGCCACATCATGATGGTCAGCGCCGACGAGAAGATGATGTTTTGGCCGCTGTTGAGGAAGGCCAGCGACGTGGCGACCTTGATGGAGCTTTTTTCGTACTGCTGCAGGGCCTTGTCGTAGCGGCCGATCTCGTAGCGCTCGTTGTTGAAGTACTTGACGGCCTCGTAGTTGATGAGCGAGTCGACGGCGACGGTGGACGCCTTGTTGTCGGCGGCGTTGGCCTGGCGGCGGAACTTTGTGCGCCACGCCGTCGTGGTGATGGTGAAGGCCGTGTAGGCGGTCATGGTGGCCGCCGTGATGGCGGCGAACTCCCAGCCAAATTGGTACGTGAGAATGCCGCAGACCATGGAGATCTCGAGGGCCGTGGGCACGATGTGGAAGACCATGCTCGTCAGCAGGAAGCTGATCCCCTTGGTGCCGCGATCAATGGCGCGCGTCAGCCCGCCCGTCTGCTTGGACAGGTGGAAGCTGAGGTCCAAATCCAACAAATGCCCAAACGTCTTGGTCGCGACCCTGCGAATCGCCTTTTGCGCCACCGACGAAAACACGGCGTTCCTCAGCTCTTGCGACACGACGGCGCCGATGCGGGACGCGCCGTAGGCGAAGATCATGGCGCCCGCCACGGTGCTCACGGTGCCGCCCACCGCGGCGACGTCAATGTTGAGCGAGTCGATGATCTCGCGGAAGTAGAAGGGCACGTGGACGTTGAGCACCTTGCCGCCGACGAGCAGGCCCAGGGCCAGCAGCACGCGCAGCTTGTCGCCCCAGCTGTCCTTGGGCCATAGGTAGCGCGACATTTCCTTCATGATGGCCCAGTCGGCCTTGCGCTGCTCCTGGGCCGTCTTGTCAATGGCGGCGAGGGGGTCGACCTGTGGACTCTGTTGGGTCTTTGTGGTCGTTGCCGGAGCCGTTGGCTCGGCCGTCTTAGTGGTCGGCGCATGCTGGCGGAGGAGGGTGGTGGTGTGGAAGACGGCGCGCCAGTGGAGAGGGAGAGAGGGAGGATAAGATTTGTCATTCCCGAGCCGGACCGTCGTGGTTGTCGTCGTCCATAGCGGGCGGCATCGCGCGGCGGATGTATGGGAATGGTAGGAAGATCGGAGGACGGAGGGGACGGTGGCAGCCCGGTGTGCTCCCCGGGAGGCCATCAGGAGTCGTGGTTGCGAAGCCATTGCGCAGGCAGGCGAGACAACATTTTCAACTCGGAGGTGGTTCAAAGGGAGGGTCAAGGTCGAAGACAAAGGGGCGGCCGAAGTTGTTGATGTTGATTTCCCGCGCGATTTGTGCCTTGTTGGAGTGGCAGAGAAAGTCTCAATGGACCTGGATGTCAAGGCACAAATGTCTCACCTATCCGCTGTCACCGTCGTCGGCTAGACCGGCAGATGGAGAGAAAATGCCGGCGCTTCTCGGGGTCCGACGGTCGGTATGCGTCGGCTTCGGGGGAAAGTTGAAGCTCCAGAGTTCGGATCGAGCTTCGAATGGAGGTGAGAGCTCCATGTGCTCTAAGGTAGTGGGGTGTGTTCGGCGATGATGCAATGTGGGTCTTTCTCGGCGCCATAACCGCGACGTTCGGAGCTGTGATGCGGAGGGGGAGGAGGGCGGGAGAGCGGATGTGACCCCTGAGCCCCTGAACATAAGCCATTCTCAGCATACCAAACATCAACACCACACCCAGATATCTCACAGAGCAACAACACCAACAATGATGTCCAAGGTAAGATTATGCTTCCTTCTTTCAAAGAACAACAAGGCGCAGGATGATGCAAGACCAGACAAACTGGAAACCCAACAAGAGCAAGAATGGATTACCAGTCCAGAACTCCATGCCATGCCATGCTATGCCATGCCAGGCAATGCAAAATGCAAATGCAAATATATAGTATGCGGAACGCTCCTTCACAGCACTCCGACAAATCCCAATAACCTCAGCCACTCACGACAGACCTCACCATTCTCAACCTCCAACTGCCCAACTCATTCATTCCCGTCCTCCTCATCACCACCAAACCCTCCCCCCTAAACGCATCAACACTCCACAGGGCCACCCAACCCCTCGTAAGCCCTCTCCACCGTCCTCCCCATGCCCGGCAACCCCTTCAGCTCGGCCAGCGACGCGACCTTCCCCTTGCCCTCCTCCGCGTCCCCCCTCATCTCCAGCAGGCGGACCAAATCCATGGCCCGCTTGGCGCCAAATCCATGCAGGGTACGAATCTGCGCCACATCGCAGCTGTTGACAATATCCAGCAGTTTCTGCGTCCTCGGCGACGGCGGCAGACCGGTCGGTTCATCATCCTCACCTTTCCCCGCCGATCCCGACGTTGAAAGGTCAGCCGGCCTAGACCTGGACTTGCTCCTCGCCCGCTCCGCCATCTTCTTCTTCTTCCTCTTCGAAGGCGAATAAGCCGCCATATCCTCCTCGACATCCTCCACATCCGCCTCCGTCCCATCTCCATATTCCTCCTCCCCCTCGTCATCCGCACGCCCCTTCCCCCTCCTCCCCCTCCCAGCAGCAGCACCACCACCCTTCTCCGGGCTCCCCTGAACCCCAGCAACAACCGCACCACCCTCTGCCACAATCCCCAACTTGGCTCTCAACCGCGCAATCTTCCCCACCAACTTGGGCTGGCCCGGGAAAAACGGCAGGGCCTGCTCGTAGAACCGGAGCGCGGCGTGCTCGTCGCCGGATTCCTTCGCCTGGCGCGCCTGGAGGAGCAGACGCAGGCCTTTCGAGTGGTGGTCGTTTTCCCCGCGCGCTTGGACTTCCTGCTCGATGCGGCGCTCGAGGGCTTCGAGGCGGCGTTGGACCTCTTCGGGAATGGTGGCGGTGGTGGTTGTCGAGGAGGCAGAAGAGTCGGTGGAGGGGGGTTGTTGCTGGGTTGAGGAGGAAGTAGTTACGGCGGCGGGACAGCGGGTGGCGAGAAGCTCGGCGACTTTTTTCTCGACCATGGCTTCGATTTCGGAGGGGGTGAGGGCGATGGTTTGTTGTGGTTGTTGTTGTTGTTGTTGTTGTTGCTGTTGTGGCTGAGAAGCCTGGATTGCGGTGGTGGTAGGACGAGGAAGTGATCGGTTCGTCGTCGTCGTTGTTGTCGGACGGGCGAGTTTCGACGGACGAGCCTCGATCGGCTCCGACGGCCGCTTTGGCTGCAGAGGCTGACGAGGCTGGGACGTGTTGGCAGCAGCCGGTGCCGCGGGGCCGGTGGAGGCAGGCTTCTTATCCGCGTACACGGCAAAGGCCTTGACGGGTTTATCCTTCTCGGCCTTCTCAGCCGCCTTGGTCGCCAGCGCAGTGCCGACGTGCGAGTTGTGCACGCTATTGATCGGCCTCAGAGGCTGGCGCTGGATTCCGCCTCCTGCTCTTCCTCCTCCAGTGATGCTACTCGACACGGAGGAGGAGGAGCTGGACTTGGGCGGTTGCGTCTTGTAGACAATCTCGTTCTCGATCTCGCGCACCTCGATGCGCTTGGCCCGGGAACTAACATTGAGGCTGCTCAGCGTGTCGAGGTGGTAGCTGCGGACGGGGGCGAGGTTGAGGATCATGATGGTGATGCCGTTGTTTTGGCCGAGCGACAGGATGCGCGTCATTTTGGACTCGCGGTAGGGGATGCGCTTGTCGCCGCGCGAGATGGCGTCGATGCACTGGCTCAGCACAAACAGGCTCTTGTTGATGGCGGCCGACTCGATCAGGCGCTCCTTGCCGTTGTCGGTGCGGCGGTTGTCCTCGGAGCCGGCCAGGTCGATGGCCGAGGCGGTGCTCTCGCGCACGGCGTCGCCCGTGGTCTGCGTCACCTTGACCCGCAAGATGGCGTGGCTCCGGCTGCTGTGGGCGTTGAGCTTGGTGGCGGCCGTGACGCGGTTGTTGTTGGCCTCGATGTAGAGCCGCTCGAAGTCCTTGAGGTCGTCGCACCGCCGCTCCGACAGGCCGACGACGATGGTCTTGCCGTCCTTTTCGCGCAGCGGCAGCCCCGTCGGGGTGCGTTTTTCTGGAGGCTCGAGGAGGTCGTAGACCTTGTCGTTGTAGATTTCGTAGTATGAGAGGGCAACGTCCACGGTGGTGGCGCCTTCGGTATCCCTCATGATCTTTTTTGCGCGGCGGAACACGTTGCTCAGCAGGCGGGGGATGACGCCGCGGTCGGCCAGTTTCAGACCGCCGCGCATGGTGTGCGTCTTGCCGGTGCCGGTGACTCCATAGGCAAAGATTGTCACATCCAAGCCTTGGAAGAGGGATTTGATGTGGGGGGCGACTGTGGCCGTCAGCAGTCAGAAAGAGCCGAAATCCTGATGATTAATTGTGGTATGTACATACCTTCGGCGGTGAAAATGTCCTCCTGGGTGGCGGACTGGTCGTAGACGCGGTTGAAGGCAAAGGAGAATTCATCGGATTCATTCTTGGGGCTGGGGATCTTGACGAGGGTCAAGGGCATGCCCTCGGCGACCCGGTCGGCGCGCACAATGACATCTTTGTCGTGTTCTTTCTCAAGCAGAGGGCGGATACGGGCGACGACGCGAACAGACATTGCGCATGGAAGTGTGGTAATTAAATGGTGAAGGAGACGGGGAGGAGATGAGAGGGCCGGGAAGAGAGGGGACAAGACGGGATGAGGACGGAGGAGGGACAATTGGGGACAATTGGGGTCAATTGGGTGCAGAAGAAGAGATTCTGCAGTTTGATCGTCGCGTGAATCTTGGGCTGAGGTGGGCTGGACGCGGTGGTGTTGAAGATCCGAGCCAAGGCGGCTAGTACACAGTACAGTATGTACATACACAGCAGTTACTTTAGTGCTGGTGGGACACTAAACAGGGGTCCTGGAAATCCAAACATCACCCCAGCAACAACCCTGATGAGCCCTGATGAACCCTGATGAACCCTGATGAACCCTGATGAACCCTGAAAGAGACCCTGGACGAGACCCTGAGGTGAGGAGTGAGCTCCAGGGCCGAGCCGCAGTGGGGCACTTTGTGACTTTGGGGCCTGCAACGGCTGCCCTGGAATTCGTCCATCCATGGATGTGGGGCCGAAAGAGGTACTTACTTAGATTTCCTGATTCTTGCAAGTCCTCTACTCTCTCCTCTACTCTCTACCTTACACAGTACTTAATGCTCGGGTTGAGGGATAACGTCGCCCGCCATCCACCATGACATCGCGGGCGCCTCTCCTCCGGGCCCTTGGGCCGCCATCTCGACCATTTCAACCCGGCTTTGTGTGCCAACAATGCCAATGCCGCGCCATCCAGCTCCGCGCATCCCCCACCACTCCCGATCCCAGGCCCACGACAGATGCATTCGGGGCCTATACGGGTCCTCAGAGGGATCCTGCTGGTGTGTTTAGACTACCAAGACCCTTCTCCTCTCGGGCAAAGCTTACTGTAGCCCCCCCCCACAGACGCCCGCTTCGAAGTCCTCGGCTCTCCCTACTCCCTCCTCTCCGTCACTCTCTCGGCCTCGCAACGTCTCTACACCCGCCGCGGCACCCTTGTGTCCGTCGCCGGCGAGGTCGAAAATGTACACCCCTCTCCAATTCTTACTCCTATACCCAACTTAACTAACGATCCTCCACCTATCCAGGTCCAATCCACCCTCTCCCTCCGCGCTCCCCTCCGACGAGCCCCCTTCGGCATCCCCTTCCTCTACCAGCGCATCTCCTCCACCACTCCCATCACCGCCTTGATCGCCACCAAATCCCCCAACACCACCTTCTCCATCCTCCACCTCGACGGCACCACGGACTGGATCGTCGCCCAGCGCAACGCCCTGCTCGCCTGGACCGGCCACACTCTGAAGCCCTCCCCGCGTCTGCAACCCACCATGCCTCTCGCCTACTGGGGCAACACATACCTCACCGGCCGCGGTCTGGCTGCCCTCGCTTCCCCGGGCCAAATCTACGAACTCGACCTGGCTGAGGGCGAGGAAATCGTCCTCCACCCGTCCCACGTCGTCGCGTACCCCGTCACCCGCAACCCGCCGCGCCCGTTCCGCTTCAAGAGCGCCAAGCTTGCCCTCCAAGTCCCGAGCATTCCGTCCACCATTGTCGCTGCCGCCCACCGCCTTGTTCCGGACCGTGTAGCCAATTTTTGGAACGCCATGCGCGACACGTCCGTCTACAAAGCCCTGGCGCGGCTTCTGTACGCCCTGCGCACGGCCACAAGGAGGACGATTTGGGGAGACAGGTTGTTCTTGCATTTCAGCGGGCCTACCAAGGTGATTATGTCTACCAGGGGGGTGAGGGTGAGAGATGTGCTGAGCAGAGAGGATGTGAATGAGATTGCGGATGTTGAGGCGGGGGTGATCCCGGCTGCTGTCAAGAGCGCGACGCAGCCGAAGGAGGAGGAGAGCAAAAAGATGGAGGAGAAGGTGACGGTGCGTGTGGCGGAGGTGAAGGGGGATGGGAAGGTCAGTTTTGAGGAGAGTAAGAGGCTCGAGGATTTTGTGAGGTGATGATGATATGGTGTGGTATGGCAATGTATTTTTTTTATGGAAATGATGATAGACTAGATGGCGGACTGGGAATTGATTCAGCTCATGATTGTCATGACTGGCGGCATTTCGGGTCTCTATAATCCGTCGAGGGAACGGATTATTGTGGTGCCATGACAATGAAATGGCAATGAGAAATGTATGTAAGTACTGTATTCCCCGTGGGGTTTGGCTGGAAGCACATGCGACAAACTGACTGGGGTGTCACTCAGGGGTTGGCGCGCGATAGCGTCACAGCCTCGGACCCTTGACTTGTGATTTTATTTCCGACATGGTTGCACTACCGAGTACCTCAGAAGCATCTGAATCGATCTCATGAGTAACCCACTCACTCTTAATATTTTTTTCCAACCAGCCAGCACAACGAGAACAACACTATCACGACCACATCTAACCATGTCCTGTCCATCTCGGCTCAACATCCGCGCTTTGCCGCTCTGAGCTCGGCTCTGCTCTGCTCTGCTCTGCTCTGCTCTGCTCACTTACCTACTTCCTCCTAAATTACACCCACTTCCACTTCAGGATACTTACCGGCAGTCATCCATGACATCATCATCATCACCATCACCATCACCATGTCCAGCCCCCCTTCTTCCATCCAACTCATCCCCCTCTCCGCCGCCCTCCCGCTCCTTTTAATCATCCTCTTCCTCATCATCCCTTTCACCCCCATCTCCTGGCTCGCCATCGCCGCCACCCAACTCACCCGTGGCCTGCGCAACGGGCAACCCCCGTCCGAAACCGCCCGCGCTGCCGGCCGCTGGATCGGTCTCAGCATTGTCCTGCCATGGACGGCTGTCGGTGTTTTGCTGGTGATGGTGGTGGTGAGGATGGTCCTGGCGCCAATGGTTTGGGTGCAGCATGTCAGGGTGGTTGTGGAGGTGGTTGGGAGGGTGTGTGAGTGGTTGGGGTTGGGGGTTTGGGGGGCTGGATCGGGATCGGGATCAGCATCCGGTCAAGCCCAAGCGCAGCTTGGGGAGCGTCGGTCCGCTGCTGGCGGCGGGGATGAGGGGTTTGCAGAAGGAGATACGGACGTCGCTGATTTGGGGGGCCAGGAGACGGTTTGCTCACCCGTGCCGGTGTATTATGCGTTCGCGCCTCTTCCTTCGTCTTCAAATGTCAATACCATCCGGGTGTTGACCCTCTTCCCGGGACCAGTCAACGCGCCGTTGCGTGGAGAGTTCACTACCATCACCCTGCCTCAGGATCGGGCCTGTCTTCGGACATCAACAGACCCGGAGTACATCTACCTTTCTTATCCTATCCCAACCACAACGGCCCACCCAATTCCGACGCCGAAGTCGCCTCTGTCTCCTCTGTCTCCTCCACCAGGGCGGTCAGCGGCAGCAGTAGTCGGTTTGCTGGATGATGGAGAGTATGACAAGCTTATCATTTACGACTCGGGAGGTAGTTCCGACAGGGGCGGTACAGCCACGGGAGGAAGCAATCGAAAAAGTGCCGCCCCGGGACAAACGGTGCAAAGGCAGCAGCAGACGGTGTTGCCCATCTCCCCGGCCTGCGCAGCTGCGTTGAGAAAAGTCCGGGAGGCTTATTATTCCGACGACGACGGCGACGACAACAATAACCATGAGCAACAGCAGCAGGAGACGCGCTATCATTCTTCCAATGAATCCCAGGATCGCGACCATGTGTTGAGGACACTGATCTCCTGGGTTGGGACCTCCGGTCTTACTATCCCGTCGCCGGCAGGGGCGGCAGGGACGACGACAACAACGACCGAGCGGCCACCACTGAGAATTTGGACCGGCGAGGCGTGCGTTGATCGGTTTGACTCGGGGGAGAGGGCGCGCCACTCTGAACTTCGCGACAGTATCCTCTGTTGTGCAAAAGAGGTGGTGGTGGTTTTGGACGCCGCTGATCATGCTGCTACTACCTCTCCCGCTGTTGTTCACGGCGATGGGGATGGTTCTAATGAGGAAACTGTCGCGACGGGTGGAGAAGACCGTCGTGTTGTTGGAAGGCATGGTTGGGTTCGTGTCCAGAGCAAACGATGGGAGAACAAGGTTTTGCAGGAAAGCCGGAAGAGTAAGGGCGGGGAGAGGGATGATGATGTCGAGAGGTTGCTGGGGTGGGTGAGTGGCTTGGAAGAGGAGGAGGTGAGGAGGAGGTTGAGGCAGTGGTGGGAGGGAGTAGGGATGGGAGGGTTGAGTGAAGAGGAGGGGTTTGAGTTGGGGAGTTTGCTAGGACCGTTATCCACGGTCCGGACGGAGCGGCGAAGTAAGGTGGTACTTGCTTGGGTTCGCGGGTCGGTTCCTGAGCAGGTTCGGGGTCTGGCTTGGAGGTTGGCAGGCTGGTTGGTTCCGGGGTTGGTGGAGGAGGATCGGATGTCCGCCGCCATAGACGATTTGGACAAGGCGTGGCGGAGCTGGGTGCGCAAAGCGAGAGAGGTGTGGATGAAACACGGTATTGAAGGGTTCTTTGATGCTGGCGTGCTCGGCTTCCCGTCGTCTGCCAGCAGTAAGGCATCATCATCACCACCACTACCGTCTCCTCCTCCACCACCACCACCACCAAAAGATATCCCCATGGCAGCGAGGGCCTTCTTCTCCCAGCCGTGGTTCAACCATCTCACTTCTCTGCAGGAACTATCCCTCCCCAACCTGATGCGGCTCCGCCTCCTCTACCATAACCACTCCATCACCGGGACGAGAGCCCTCTACCTCGTCTCCCTGCTCGGCAAGCACGCGACGCCCGAAGAGCGACGTCTTGCCGAGACATACCGACTCTTACGCCAACCGGTTCCGCCGGGGTTGGAAGCCACGTCATCACCATCGTCGTCATCATCCCTCCTCGAGATCCTCATCGCAACCCGCCCTTGGCACACCAGCGACCCAAGAGACGCCATCTTCACCATCCTCAACCTTGCCGATCGAATCAACCACTGCATCCCCAACCCTGGGCCCAGCTTGACGCTATCCCACCACCTCCCGCTCCCCAAACTCTACGCAGCCCTCTCCGCACACCTCATCCGCCTCCACGGCCCAGCGCTGTTCCTCTCACTCCTCCCCTCCCCTTCCCATCATTCCGTCGCAACCACCTCCCCCAACATCGGGGGATCCAACACCAGACCCTTTCCCTTCCCCCTCCCGTCATGGGCAACAGACTTCACCACCACCACCCCGTCCTGGCCCAACAAACACATCCTCTCCACCCTCCCGCCGCGCGGCACGGCGGCGTGCCGTTTCCCAATCGCAGCAGCGGACGCACCCGACGATACCGTGGTCGATTTCGAACCCGACGAGGACGGATGTCCAGCCGTCATGGTGCTTTGTCGTCGGCGAGTTGTCCGCGGCTTCTTTACTCGAACTACAGGATACGGACACGGACACGGACACGGACACGGACACGGACACGGACACGGACACGCGGCGGACGAGAGGAGGAGCTTGGAACATGCGAAGGTTGCAGGGGCAGCGGCGGCAGCGGCGGCGGCAGCGGCGGCGGCAGCGGCGGCAGGGGTAACTGTGGAAAACGTCCGCCAGCTGGCGAGGGACGAGGTGCTCGTCGAGCTCCATCCGGGGGTGGCGGCGCTGTTGAAGAGGGAAAGAGGCGAGATCTCGGAGGAGGGGAGGTTTCGGTTTGTGAGCGTTTGCGCGCACGCGTTGTCGAGGGAGGGGGTGGAGAAGGTGGTGAGGAGGTGGGGGAAGGTGGTGGTGAGGAAGGAGAATTTGCTCAAGGAAGAGGGGGAGGCGGGGAGGGCGTATTTGAGTTTGAAGGGGGTTTATCGGGTGGTGTGAGGATCTATGGGTCTTGTTGGGCTTGTAGTCTACGTGTGGACGTAGTTCCACCGTCTTCATGTGGAAGGTGATTCAGCCCAGTGTCTATGTGCTCTGTATTATTCCTCGGTGTATGGGATACTTGTCCTTCACAATGTCCATCGGCCGCGTGATAGCGTGGTGGGTGGAAAGAATTGACAATGTGACACTATAAGTCGCCATGAGTCCAACCCATATCCAGTCTAATACCCACCAGTTCACTCGTACAAAAACTTTTTAACCAATGTCCAGCAACGCTTCATACCTGTCCCCATCGTTTCTGCATCAATCTCATCCGCCGTCGCCCACCGCGCGTTAGGACCAGGAGGAATCTCGGCTGCAGGCTTGTTCCACTCAAACAGCTGCACCGCCATGTCCTGCTTCAAGTGAGAAAACTGCCATTGCACGGTCCCTACCTCGCATTGGTGCTTGATCGACCTCGGCTTCGGAGCTTCCCCGACGCTCTGCTTGATGGCCCACCGCGCGAACGGTGTCGCCTCGGACTTTCTCGAGCTCTGGGTACTGGGGACGTCCTCGGGCAGCTCGAGAGGTCTGCTCGGCAGCTCCCACATGCCGGCTAGCAGTCCGGTGTCTGGTCGGCGGTGGATGAGGAAGCGGGCGTCGGTCGAGCGGATGGCGCAGACCAGCGTCTCTTCGTATCGCACCGGCTTCGTGGGCTTTTTTAAGGGGAACTTTCTCGCGTGGTTGATGATGGTCTCGAGAGCTCCGGCTTGCGGGTTCCCTGAGCTAGACGAGGGTCGCTTGCTGAAGAAATGGGATATCTTGAGGTTGCCGGACACATTTGTTTTCTCATCATCATCATCTTCTTCTTCTTCAGCAGCCTCGAACGGCGTGCACAGGCTGCACGCATCCTCAATATCCCCCAACCCAACAATCTTCTTCCCCTTCCCCTTCCCCTTCCCCTTCCCCTTCCCCTTCGCCGCCGCCGCCGCCGCCGCCGCNCCCTTCCCCTTCCCCGCCGCCGCCGCCGCCGCCGCCTCCTGATAAACCCGACACGTCCCGGTGATCGGACACGCCGCGCAATCCGGCTTGGGCGCACAAACCGTGCTGCCCAGCTCCATCAACGCCTGCCCCCACAACCCAGGCCGTTCATTCACCTCCTCTTCCCCATCAGCCGCCACCACCTTCACCAACTCCTCCGCCGCCTTCCATATCTCCCCGACCACCCTCTCATCCCCTTTCACATCTCCATAAATCCCCATCTGCCGACTCATCACCCGCAACACATTCCCATCCACCATCGGCGCGGGAACCCCAAACACAATCGCCGCCACCGCGCCGGCGGTATACCGCCCCACTCCGGGCAACTTCATCAACCCGCCCACATCCCCCGGCAACACCGGCTCCGCCCCCTCCCCTTCGTCCCTCTCCGTGCGCTCACACACCTCCTTGGCAGCCATCAACACCCGTTTCGCCCTCGCGTAGTACCCCAGCCCCGCCCACTCGGCAAGCACCTCCTGCTCGCTCGCGCGCGCCAAGTCGCGCAGCGTCGGCCAGCGGTCCATCCATCGCTGCCAGCGCTCGGCGAGCGCGGGCGAGGCGCGGGTTTGCTGGAGCATCACCTCGGACATCCAGACTTCGTAGGCGCGGCGGGAGAGGGCGGAACGGGAGAGCGAGGAGGGAGGAGTGAAGGGCTTGCGCCAGGGCATGGGGCGGACAGATTGGCGGGCGGTGAACCATTCGAGGAGGGCGATGCGGGAGGAGGGGGAGGAGAGGAGGAGGGGCGTGTGGTAGGGTTGGGGGTGGTGGCGGTGGGGGAGGGAGGCTGGAGGGAGGAGGTTGTTGTTGTTGGTGGTGGTGGTGTTGGAGTTGATGGTGTTAGAGTTGGTGGTGGTGGTGGTGTTGGCGGCTAGGGGTGGTGGTTTTGGTTCCGGCGGGGCAGATGGAGTGGGGGGTTCATGTTGAGATTTGTCCTGTGGGGTATTATTGGAGGTCGACCGGCGTGTTGTTCGTCGTCGTGGAGCGCGCAGTTCGGCGTCGTCGGCAGGAGTGTCTGTGTTTGTTCGGCGGCGCTTGGCTGGTCTGGATACGGCCTCGGGTTGGGTCTTGTTGGCCATTTTGGGCACGAGGATTTGTTAATTCAATAAGTTTGTGTTTGCTGTACTTAGCCGATGATCGATGACTTGAGACATGTGGTCGGTGGCCCCCTGTTTTATTATGACAAACGCGACGCGATGCGCGACACGGAGACCGATGAAAGTTGGACCCACTCACCGCGCCGGAAGCTGTGGGTCCCGGACTTGCTATTTCGGCAAACGAGTGGGTCCTCTCGGCTCCGACTCCAGCTGTTCCGGCCCGGCCATCCCGGGTTCCGGGTCCGGCAACTGGCCGGGCCAGCTGGACTCGTTTTGTTGACTTCCACTCAGTGAAGGCCTCCTAGGTAAGGTACCTACGGCGACGCCTTGATTCCTCCTTATTTTGGATCCCTTACAGCCTTATACCCAGCTGTCAACATACTGAGCTTTTAATCCTCTCAAGCCTTTACACCTTTCATTATCTCCAGCCGTTCTCCTCTTGACTTCCGTTGCTTTCTACTGTCTAGACCTATCTGCCTAGGCCCTCCAGCCGCTCACCTCTGCTCATCATCAAAGTTTCTTAAACCCTACCTACATATTCCTACCTTCCCATCCAACATGCCCGAACCCACCGACCCCTCCCGCATCCCCATCCCGCCCAAAGGCATCTACGTCCCCTCCCCGACCTTCTTCATACCCACCACCTCCTCCCCCGACGGCCTCCAACCCCCCGTCGACATCGACACCCAAATCCGCCACACCCTCTTTCTCGCCCGCGCCGGCATCACCGGCATCGTCCTGCTCGGCTCCACCGGCGAGGCCGTCCACCTCTCCCGGACCGAACGCGCGGCCCTGGTCGCGGCAATCCGCGGCGCCCTCGACGGGGCCGGGTTTCGGGGCTACCCGCTCATGGCCGGCGTCATGACAAACGGCGATTTGAGCGAGGTGTTGACGGAACTCGGCCAGTATGCCGGAGCCGGGGCGGATTGGGGGCTGGTGTTGACGCCGGGGTATTTTGGCAAGGCGGTGCGGCAGGAGGGGATTGCAGAGTGGTTCCGGATTGTGGCGGACCGCAGTCCGATTCCTATCCTGATATATGACTTTCCTGGTGTCACAAACGGGGTGGAGATTCTGCCTGAGACGTACCGCGAGTTGGCGAGACATCCGAAGATTGTGGGGTGCAAGATGTGAGTGCTCTCGTTTGCGTGGCCTGCGAAGATGGATACCTTTCTTCTGACCGTGGGCGGCATAATCACCTGTGCATAGGTCTCACGGGAACGTGCCCCTCCACGTGCAGGTCTCCCTCGACCCCGCCATCGACCACGACAAGTTCCGCGTCTACAGCGGGCTTGGAAACCAACTTGGGCCCGTCGTGGCGTTTGGCGCCGCCGGCGTCATCGATGGTCTGGCCGCTGCTTACCCCAATACTATGGTGCGGCTCATGGACCTGATGCTCAAGCATCAGCCGACCAAGGACGAAAGGGAGGAAATACGCTGGTTGCAGTTTGCTATTAGCCAGGGTGAGGAACTCGTCATGCGGTCCGGCGTGCTGGGTATCAAGGAGGCTTGCTTCCGCGTAGCTGGGTTTGGGAATCTCGAGGGCGGGCGGCTGCCGCTGAAGGGAAAGCTGCCCGAGGGTGCGTGGGAAATGGCACAGGGCCTGTTCCTGAGAGAGTTGGATGGTGTTGAGGCATCCCTATAGAGTATAGTTGGTTGACGTATGTACATACATCCTTAGTTCCTAGAGCTGGACAATAGACCGTCCCTAGGATCGATGAAGGGACCAACGCCGCAGTCTCGGCTAAAGTCATTCATTGGACTTGCTGTCTGCAGAATACATTGCATGTCACCCTTTTGTCCGGTGTGAGTAGCCAGACCAAGGCTCTTCACGACGATTGCAATCAGACGATGCATAACCAAGAAAGCTTGACAGCTGCAATGGGTCTTTCTGTAATACGTATGTACATCTCACTTTCCGTTCCACTATCACCGCCGTCCTGCCCTTGAAAATGGGACATTCAAGGTTCCCCTTGACATTGATATTAAAGCTTCCGTCCGGTGTTGGTCTTAGCTTATTCCACTTCGCTGTCATGGCAACCTGGATGTTGTTGGCATCTAGAAACTTCCCATTGAGAGTAAGAGTGCCTTAGTTCTTCCATCTTGAGGCCTGAGCGTCCTCGTCTCGAGCACCCACAAAAAGTTCCCCAACGGCCTGGCCACTAAACCATGGATCGATCATATGACCGTTTCCCCTTTGCACACCCAACCAATATGAACACCTCGCTCGCAGTCGGTAAGTAGTAGTATGAGTGTACGCGTCAGTCGCCCCGGCCCTTTGCCAGCCAGCCGGATGTTGCCGCTACGTCACACCTCTCTAAACTTCCCCAAACCGTTTTCAACTCTTGGAGCTCGGAGCCTCACTTCGAAGTCCGTGGCTGCTGGCTGCTGCTCGCTCGCTCACTGTGGATGGGACGCAGCGTAGCATTGGGCGCCGGATGCCGAATTCAGGCTAAAACCAGAGTGTGGACGAAAGAGGCCGCCTCGGATCTCAGCCCGCCGCCGTTACGCTAGTGTAAACCTGCCTGCCCGAGCTACGGTAACTATGTAGGTACCCCAACCTGAGCGAGCCGCATTCCCCGCATTCTGGCTGCTCGCTGCCGATGGGGTGCGTCGTCACCCGGCCTAGCCAGAAGATCCGGGTACGGGGACCAGGGTTAGGTCCGGAGTGCGTGTCTGAACTGGGGGATGTCCCGAGGAGATCCGAACCGTCGTTGGATTTTGTTGAGCTACAAAGGAGAACGGCTCGGTTTTCACAATGCAGGACACATAGGTCATATTACTAACATAAACTCTGCGTTCAAAGAACTGGCAAGCTTGATGAGACTTCTGATCATTCCTCGACCATCATGGCGTGGAGATCGGGGCCTTGCAAGGGACCCTGGCTTTTTTGGAGCCGCCGACAGTCCCAGGTCTCCAAGGGGCATAGCGGCGGCGGAGGACGACGAACGTTTGGTTTATGCACCATGCCACGTTTCCGGGAGAAACACATGACAACGACTCTGTCCGTCCGATGGATACCCCTGGGACGCCTGTTTGAATTCCGGATATTTTCCACCAGCCAGAGTTTTTCGTTTTGCCTTCTCTTGGCTGAAAATAGCAGGATCGCCCGTTATGCCTGAACCGGGAACTGCCTTTCGACCGCGCTCTAGCGCGTACTCAAGCCCTTCTCGAAGCCCCTGGGAAGCTCATCAGAATGGGACTTGTTCGACTTTGGACTTTGCTAATAATGCTAGTCTGGAGGGACTAGGCCCACCCATCAGGTTCCACACACATGGCCCGAGGCGACGAACAGCCAGAAAGCAGCCGCCGGGCAAGTTTTGATTGTGGTGTTTGCGGAGGAGTGGAATGCAACGGTAATCGACTCCAGACCAGGTGTAACGGGGGTGGCTCATAGTAGCAACCAGCCCTGCACTCCACATTATGGATGTGCCCCTTGTGATGGGGTTGACCTCCCTGGGGTAGTGTCCAAGAGTTGGAGTGCCGTTTGACAGGTGACTTGGATCGTCAAGTATAAGATTCCGGCGTGGCCTTCGAGGCCTCTCATACCTGCTGCTGTCACCTCCTCTCTCCCAGCACCGAGAATCTCACCACCGCGAGACAGCTGCTCTTGACCCTGCCCACCCATTCGGACACCATCATCATCACACAGTCACCATGTGGCCCACTCCCAAGGCAGCCTACCTCATCCTCCTGGCTCACTCGCTGCTCGTCAGCGGCTCTCCCGTCGACGCCGAGATCCAGGCCCGCCAGTCATGCCCTGAGATCCACATTTTCGGCGCCCGCGAGACCACCGTGCCGTCGGGCTACGGCAGCGCCGGCGCCGTCGTCGACATGATCAAGCGCGAGTTCCCCGGCGCCACCTCCGAGGCCATCAACTACCCGGCGTGCGGCGGCCAGGCTCAGTGCGGCGGTATCCAGTACGGCGACTCGGCCCGCCAGGGCACCCAGGCCGTGGCCAACGCCGTCAACAGCTTCCACCAGAGGTGTCCTAACACCAAGCTGGTGCTGGTTGGCTACTCTCAGGTGAGCTTACCCGTCCTTTTGAGTATGGAAAGGGAAAAGGAACAGTCAAGCTGACGAACTCACAGGGTGGTCAAATTATGGACAACGCCGTCTGCGGCGGTCCCGACTCCGGCTCGGGCATCACCAGCACCACCTCTCCCATCAACGCCTCGGCCCACGAGCAGATCAAGGCCGTCATCCTGATGGGCTCTCCCCGCTACGTCGCCGGCCTGTCGTACAACGTCGGCACCTGCACTGCTCAGGGCGTAAGTTCCCCGTCATCACCATCATCAATACCCATTATCCAAGCCCATCCATACCATCCCATCAATCCACTTTTACTCAAATACTGACCCGAACTTCAGTTCGCCGCCCGCCCCCGCGGCTACGTCTGCGGCACCAACTCGGCCCACAAGATCCAGAACTACTGCGACTCGCCCGACCCGTACTGCTGCACGGGCAACGACGCCAACCTGCACCAGCAGTACGGCAGCCGCTACGGCCAGCAGGCTTTGGCCTTCGTCCGCGCGCGCCTCACCGAGAGCGGCGGCGGCAACAACAACCCGACCAACCCTACCAACCCTACCAACCCGACCAACCCGACCAACCCGACCAACCCGGGCAACCCCACGAACCCGGGCAACCCGGGCGGCGGCAACGGCGGCAACTGCTCGCCTCTCTGGGGCCAGTGCGGCGGCCAGGGCTGGCAGGGCCCGACTTGCTGCAGCCAGGGCACTTGCAGGGCGCAGAATCAGTGGTACTCGCAGTGCTTGAACTAAGGGAGGAGAGAAAAAGGAGAAGAAAGGAAAATGGGAGGAAGGAAGGGAGGAAAAAGTTGGAGGGGAAAGGGGACCGATTGTCTGGACTTGGGTGAATTGGGGAGGGAAGGGGAATGACCTTTCGTGTATATATTTGCTTTTTGGAAATCTGTGAATACCTACGTCTTGGTCAAAAGGGCTTTGATTGTGGTTTTGGTCTTTGTCTTTGTCTTGTAAATCTCAGGTTTGTAGAACAATTGTGTCTGGACTCTTCATCAGAGCGTTTGAAAGGCCGGTGAGAGTGAAAGAGACAACCACCCTCTGTCCATCACTGCGTGTCACTGCTTGGCGGGATCCTGCATATGAACAGATGTTGACGACAAACGGAAGTATCTTGTGGTCTTCCGGAGGCCATTTCGACCCAATGTTAGGAGGCCAGAAAAGATCCATGTGATGACGGCTTTTAAATCAAGTCGATGAGGGGTCAGCCAGTCAGTTATCAGGGCACCATCTCACAGCACGAGGTCACCTCACAGCCGGACACAGTCATATGAAAACGAAGGTCAGTAAATGCGCGTCTGAATTCTCATCATCTCTGCTACCCATCATTCCATCTCAACCTTAACCATCCCCCATCCCATCACCCATCACTCACATAATGCGCCATCCTAACCCGGAAAAAAACAACCATGAAAGAAAATCATCCCTGCATTCGCCAGCCCGATGTACACCCCTCGGCAAGCGAGTGAGTCAAATCTCCAGTCTCCCCACCCTCAAATCTCGCCAGCAGCATTGGCACCAGCCACCTCGGCCTGCGAAGCCTCGGGGACGGCACCACCCTGAGCATCAGCAGCGAGCGAAACGCCGCCAGCCGGCTCCTCCTCAGCCTTGATCACGGACATGTCCGCGCCAGCCGCATCAGCCGTGATAGCGGTGGTGGCAGCAGCCTCGTTGCCGGCAATGGCCTGAACGAGAGGGGAATTGGTAGCCGCGCCAGCAGCCGCAGCAGAAGCACCCTTTTTGCCGCGCGGGGTGCGAGGAGCGCGGGACTTCTTGGTCGGGGTACCAGCGGCGGCAGCGACGGCGGTGCCGTCCTTGGTCGCTGCGGCAGCGGAGCCCTTCGCCTTGGTGGTGCGAGGACGCTTGCTGGGGGTGGGGTTGTCGTCGATCATGCCAGCGCCAGCGGCAGACGTGGTGTTATTGTCGTTGTCGCTGCCAGAGCCGCCGCCGCCGGGAGTGGTGGCAGGAGCGCTGGCCCCGTGCTCGGCGAATTTCTTCTTGATGGTGCCCAGCGCGTTGGTTATGGAGCGAGGGTTGGTGTAGTTCAGGCGCTCGGCGGCCTTGGTGAGGTCGACATCCTTGCTGAGGGTCTGGGAGGTGGGAGTGGTTAGTGAGGTTGGTTCGGTCGCTTTCCGCGACTGCTGTTGCTGCTGCTGCTACCGCTGCCGATGTCGGAGGAGATTGGGGGGAAGAGGAAGGTTGGGATGACGAAAACAAAGTGTGGTGATTGGATGACCGAGGTTTTGTCTAATCGTGAGATAGGATAGAGAAGGAAATCAAGAATGGTGTTCCGGGATGGGACGAATCAAGCCGATGGGGAAAACGCG
This sequence comes from Mycothermus thermophilus, assembly GCA_011316235.1. Lineage (NCBI taxonomy): Eukaryota > Fungi > Ascomycota > Sordariomycetes > Sordariales > Chaetomiaceae > Mycothermus > Mycothermus thermophilus. The sequence continues at coordinate 1,736,374 of QQBE01000006.1, forward strand.
TACCTGAGTGAAGTTGGGGATGTTGAGAAGACAGATGAGAAGAATCTCCTGCTCACGGGGAGTGAAGACGCTATCGAGGTAGGCCTTGACGCTCGAGACCTGAGCCTCCTTGTCGGGGGTCTCGCCGCCGTTGTTGGGAACCTTGCGAGGCATCTTGCTGGTCTGGGCAAGAGGTCAGCCAAAATAATTGAGGTTGATGGTAAGAGTCAAGATGATGAAGCGATGGCATGTGGTTGATGACCAATGATTGAGGTCGCGAGGGATGAGGAAGAGGGTGAGAAAGTGAGGAAGGTGAGAAGGCGAGGAAGGCGTTGAATGATGAAAGAGAAGAAAGAACGTGAATACACTGACGAGGACGGAAACAAAGATGAGGTGAGATGAAGAAAGTAGAGTTGTAAAATGGTCGGTCGATAGCGCCGACGGAGAAACAACGAACTCGGGGTCGTGATTGAAGAAGAACTTACCTTGAATGAAATGAAATCAATCGAGATGAGGCAAGACAAGAAGTCAAGACTGTATTGGTCAGCGTAAGTGGTGATGTTCGTTGATGTGATGGTTGGAATCACGGAGAATGTGAGGACGGAGAAGGAAGTGTGTGAAACACAAAACGTGATGGAGGTGATGAGTGTTTGGAAAGAGAAGAGTGGTGCGATGAAGGAAAGAAGGAGGAAGTGTGGTAAAGGATGAGAAAGGAAGAGAAAGAGAACAAGGAAGAAGAAATCGTACCTGTGACTGTGGGTTGGAGGGAAGAGAGTGAGTGAGTGAACAAGTGAAGGAAAGGGAGAAGGGGAAGAGCTTCGGTCTCGGAAGGAAGAGGAAAGGTTGTGAAGGAGGAACGAGCGTGATAAAGGGAGGGAAAAGAAAGAGTCTTACCTGCGGCTGTGGGTTGAAGAACAAAGTGAGTGAGTGAATGAAGAGAGAGTGTTGCTCGTGAAAGAGGGAGACTCGTGGTGAAGGAAGGAAGAAGAAAGAAGCGAGGTGTAGGAAGGGAAAAGCTCGCAGAGAAAGGAAAGGAGGAGGAATGCTTACCTGCGCCTGTGCGTGAATGAATAAAGCGATTTAGTGACAATAACACTCGAGGACCATGGAAATCCGTGGAGAGCGGAGCATAGGGCATAGACCTAGGCGGGCCGCCGAGAACGAGATGGCCAGGGCGAAGGAAAGAGAGGAGGGCTCACCTGGCAGTTGTGTTGAATGACTCGGAAGAAGTGAGTGAGCGGATATAACTCGGACGAGTGGTGGGAGTGTGTAAAGAAAGACGCAGGGGGTGGAAACCTCTCGAGACCAGGGACCGAGACAAGACTGCAAAGTAGATTGTCGATCTTGTACCTACACCTGCGAGATGTGAGAGGATGTTGAAGAGGAAAAGAATCAAAAGGTCGGCGGAGAAGGAAGCAGAATTTATGCCTGCCAAACCACCTCGCCGGCGCCGAGAGTTGTTGAGGTCGCGGAATATGGAAACCCAACTCGGCGTCAATCCATTGAAACTCAAGGGTGAAGAAGGCAATACTTAAACCTTCCATAATGCAGTCTTCAGTGTTCAGCACGATGCGTAGATGACAATGACACCAAACTCGATGATAATGAACAATGATCTCACAGAGAGGTTGTGAGAGATGTCATGAACCTATTAATTCACATGTAATCCTTTAACTGACGTGGTAAAACCTGTGATGGTAACTCCAAGAGCCTCGGTGAGGAGGGGTCTCTCTTTGTCATGGATTTGAGGCATTGTAGTGTCTCTCTGTTTGGGTTCAGGTCATCAAGGCTCAATGTGTCTTAGAAACTTTGCAGAATTGGTTGTTATTAATACCTTGGCCACCCCTAATTCTCATCACGTGAGATTTGATAGATGCTCTGATCTTTCTGAGTGGACCTAGAGTCTCAAACCAAATGCCATGCTTGAAAATCATCGCCATCTTCTCCCCGGACAATCAATAAAATGGCCATGCATAAAAGCAGCGCACATGCTCATGTCAGCATCCTCTTCCTCCTCAACGATCATCTCCATGGGTATCTGGCGTCTAAATGAGCTTGAATAGAATCTCCTTCGACGGGTCAGGAATACTCTGGTAAGACGTTGTCAGTGACTTGCTCCTCCATGATATCTTGACGCTGGAAAGCTGAAACGAGATATACATACCGAAGAGCCAAACGAAAGGTTGGGGTACCGCTCAGTGACGCCGTCCGGGAGGCGGATGTCATAGGTCAGAATGTAGGTGGCAACGATCATCTTGATTTCGTTGGCAGCAAAGAAGCGTCCAGGGCAGGCATGGCGACCCCATCCGAACTGTTCCACGAGAGTAAGCATATCGTCAGTTTTCGTCGTCATGACCATTGGCAAGTAGAAGGCTCGCCCCGCCAATTAAACAACAGAACAAAACATACCGTCATCACCCCAGGGTTGACCGAAACAAACTGATTCTGCGCCGCCGCCTCAACCTCTCCGCGAGCGCGCGCCTCCTCTCTCAGGCGATAAAACCTCCAAGGATCAAACACGTCCGGGTTCTCAAACACCTCAGGATCGCGGGTGACGGCGACGGCAGGGACCTCGATGACGACGCCGGCCGGGATGACTTCGCCGTTGGACAGGGTGAAGGGCTTGTTGACCTTGCGAGTAAAAGAGTTGAAGCCGGGCGGGTTGATGCGCATCGTCTCCTTGATGAAGCTGTCGAGTTTCTTCATGGCCTGGAGGGCGGTGGTGCTGAAGACGCCGTCGTGCTCGGCGAGGACGGTGCGGATTTCGTTGCGGAGTTCGTCGGTGTATTGCGGGTAGGCGGCGATGTTGTAGAAGCTGTCGAGGAAAACGGATGGTTAGTACACAAACCAATAATTCATGATTCAGGTAGGAATTACGGAGGCGAGGAGTTGGACATACACGTTGGTCGCAGTCAAGGTGGTGGTGTGGATCGCGGCAAACGACAGACCCAGCTGCAGCCTCGCCAGCTCCTCGGTCGAGTAGTGCTTGACCTTGGCCTGGTTGTCCATGATCCAGCGGAGCATGTCGTTCGGCTTCTCCTCCTCGCTGAGTTTCAGGCGAGCCTCCACGACGGGTTGCAGAAAGCGAATCGCCTGCGCCACGCGCTCCTTGAGCTTCTTGACCTCAGGCAGGCGATGGCCAACAAACGGACGCATCCAGGCCCGGGTCCGCTCCAGGGCGCGGCGAGCCTCCATGAGCTCGACGGTGTAGTTGATGGCGGCATCCAGGTACTCAGGCGACCGGCTCAGCTCGGTGCCGATGAAGACGCGGCCCGAGACGAGAGCGACGATGCGCAGAAGCGAGCGGTTGATGTTGACAGAGGTCCAGCCATCGCAGGGCGGCATCACCTCGCGGATGGCGTGGATGACCTCCTCGTAGATGGAAGGGTTGAGGCGCACGAGAGAAGGAGTCAGGTTGCTCTTGACGGTGTGGATGATGAGAGGCGCCTCAACGAGAATCTCGGTGTACTTGGCATGCATGGTCTGCTCGACGGCACCGCTGAAGCTGACAACATCGTCGGGCAGTTTGCGGAGCTCTTCCAGGAATTTTGTGGGAATGACAATGACGGTGAACTCTGCCTCGGTGTTAGCAAGAGGTTGGGTTGCGGATGGATGGGAGTCAGGGCACCCACTGTTTGGAGTCACGATGCGATAGACCCTGTCCTTGAACTGAGGAGGGGTGAGCTTTGTGCGACCATCAGCGCATGCGTTGTATCACCCACCTTCTTGTAGCCCTCAAGATACAGGCTCCGGGCGTTGTAGAGGTATGTCTGCCGGCGTTTGTCATCGCTGCCAAGCTCTTGGCCGACGACAGGAATCCTGGACAACGACGACCAATTGAGGACGTATTGAAGGAGCAGGACGGCGACGATGGCGACCAGCGTGGGGACCACCACGGGCAGCCTAGCCCGCAGGGCATCGACGACTGCGGCTACGGCAGGCATTGTGTGACGGACCGCAAATGGATGCTCCAGTCACAGTCTGTTAGTCTTAAGAAGGATGAGTGAAGTTAAAAGGTGAGGATGAAGAAGGGAAGTTGAACGCCGGAGCGGAAACAGCAAAGAGGTTTTTAGCGACCCCTCCAAGTACCCAGCATCGGCATGTCGCGGGCAGCGGCTGAGAAGTACTATGCATATATTGGTTCGATACGCCCTTGTACATACAGTACATACCAGGACCGGGTGTTGTTCTGGCCAGATACTGATGATACATTGAAACCGGGTGGGTGGAGCTGAACGCGGGCCGGGTCGTTCTACCACCAGTACTCCGTACTACCGCCCCCAAGATCTTTCCCGGCAGCTAGGTGTACATGTTGATTGATATGACGTTTTAATTCGAGGCAAACTGGTTGAGGATGCTGGCCACCTCCGTTGTCTGGGTTCCTCGGCCGAGCTAAGCCAGAGGGGCGACAACATGAAGACCTCGAGGTCTCTTGAAACTCCGAGGATCAACCAGCGTCTTTTTGAGGTGGGGTTTAAGAGTTAGGGAACCAGCAGCAATGAAACACTGCAAAAAAAGTGGGAATATGGTGCAGGGCACTGTGGCAACTGCAATGCAACCTGCCCATACTCAAGTCGATCGCTGTTGGGCTGTAAGTCTTCGGACTACCGTCTGCGGGCGAGCTGCATGGGAGGCCGGAGGGAGAATGTTCCGGTCTCCGACCCAGGAAAGATGGATTTCAAATTGGCCCTCAAACGAGGGAGGCAGATGCTGGACGGATTGGATGCATGGACAGCGGCCAGGGACGACCTGAGCAACGGAGGTGGTGTACGGAGTACGAAGAAGCTTTTTCGTAGTGTACAAAGTACTACTCTTCGGTTCGGCGAGACGGTGAACGGTTTTTTTTTTTTTCCAACATGGATTGACGGGATCGGATCTACGAAGTACCAGTGGAGGTTCTGTTTCGCCGGCCGTGTTTCTCTGTGTCGCATTCGTTTCGTTTCGCAATTGGTGCTTGCATTGATTGACATATGTATGTATGTACATAAGTCAGCGACGTGAATGGGATTGGTATCCAGAAAAAAACACAGAGGAGCGGGAGAGTTGAATCTCTGGCCGATAAGTACTGCCATCTGCATAGTTTTAGCAAGTACAGGTGTTTGCAATTTTGGCAACATGTGTCGTGATGAGGATTTTGTTATCATGAAGAAAGTTCAGAGGTGTGCCGAGATCAGCTGTGAGGTGGTTGGTTACTTGTTTGGGTAAGTCCCAACATTGCCACGGCCAATGAAGACGGGACCAGGACTGTTCTCCACTCCAAACAGCATAGGGCCCACTTTTCTCGCAGGGCATGGGAGTCTCCATGGTTTCCAAGACTTCCCCAAGACTTGCCCAAGGCCACCCCATCCGCTGTTTTGCTGCTGCTGCTGCTGCTGCTTGCCGCTCTGCTCGCTTTCGCTTTCTTCTGCCGCTAGCGGGTCATCGAGCGAAACAACTGGTCTCGCATTGCGAAACCGACGGCATCGCCTCCGAGGCCTACGAGGGTCAAAGACTGGATATTTTTCCATCTCTTGTCTCAGGGGGATGGCGCGTCTGCGTCTGGGATACACGAAATCGCGGACGGGATGCCTGCGCTGTAAACAACGGCGAGTCAAGGTGTGTCATTTTTTGAATCTGGCATTTCCCAACATTCCCCATACCGACTCCATTCCCAACCGTCGCCGACATGGTGGCATCCACACACGCGCCATTCTTATCTCCCCCGGCTTAAGAACCGGACTGTCCATCCAAGATGCAGGCCATGCCCGTCATTCCCATCTCCAACGGCCGCTAATGCCATGCCATCTCCACACATAGTGCGATGAGGCCCGTCCCGCCTGCGGCGCTTGCGTCCGTCATGGCATCGAATGTAGTCTAACGACCGCCCCGCCTCCGGGCACCCCGTCGGCCAAGCCGCCGCCGCCGCCGGTCCGGAGGAACCGTCCTCCAAAAACCCCGAGTGTCGGCCCCACCGCGGCTGGATCTTCCGCCACCCACCCTCCAACTCCGGCCCCCTCCGGCTCGGCCGTTCCGGATCACGCCAACCCCTCTCCCGATGCTTCGAGGTTGACGCCTGCCCACACCCCCGCGGCCGCCTCGCCCGATCCCTTTCCCTACCTCGCCAAGTTCGGGACGGGGCCGGCGGAGGAGGACACAGCCAACTGGGTTTTCGACCTCGAACTGTTACACCACTTCACCACCTCCACCTGCGCCACTTTTGTCATGAACAAGGCGTCCGAAGGCATCGCACACTCGTGGAAGATCGAGGTTCCCAAGCTCGCCTTTGTCCACCTGTTCCTCCTACACCAGATCCTGGCCGTTGCCGCCTACCACCTGGCCTATCTCCAGCCAGAGAAACGGGGCACATACTCGGTCCGCGCCTCACACCACCAGAATGCTGGCATACGGCAGATGCGCCAAGCCTTGTCCGACATCACGCCGTCTAACTGTCACCCCCTGTTCGCCTCGTCGTCGCTCCTTTGGATAGGCTCCCTTGCTGCCCTATCTGTCAATCGACCACCCGGGGGTCCTGTTATCGACGATCTCGTCGACGTCTTAATCCTGGTCAAGGGAATCGGTAGCGTCTTATTCTCGTCAGACGGTCTCCTGCGCACCGGCCCGCTCTCTGCAATGTTTGCATACCCTGGTGGCCCTGATCATCCCAATCCAGCCCTCGACCGCGTCGTCTTGGCAGTCGGCGACTTCCTCGTCGAGATCGCCGAGACCGAACCCGACGACCGCGTGCGCACCATCGTTCACACCGATGCCTACTGTCTAGTGTCAGCCATTCGAGACGCCCTTGTCAAGGTCCCCTCTCCCGAGTACCGGGTCGTGGCGTCGTGGCCCATCCAGATGTCGGACGACCTGATCCCGTTGCTTCGGCAACGCAACCAGGCTGCCCTGGCCCTCCTGTCATATTATTGTGTCGTCTTCCACGCCGCCGAGATTCAGGGATATTGGTTCATGCAGGGTTGGTCCGAAGGCGTCATCCAGGACATTACCCGCACCGTGACGGGTCCGTGGAAGCGGCACTCGACTTGGGCGTTGGGGTGGATCACAGGACATGCTGTTATGGGATGAGGAATAGGTCAAAGGACGGTCCGTCATCGACTATGACACAGGCCGGGAGGGCATAAGCTGGATCATTGAGGGCATGCCTGGTTGCTAGTCGGCGCCCCGTTCATATTCCATTCACAGGAGGCACACCACCCGGCCCAGGGAACTGGTAAGCCCTTCAAAGTTGACGCCTGCATTCCTTCCGCCCCAGCGTCAAACCGCACCTAGCGGAGGTCCGTCAGAACCTGGACGGAAATGCAGAGCACGTCACCCATCTCACCTGCTGCCTCCCGCCGCATTGCAAGGGAGAGTGGTGAGCCCATCGACTTCGTCTTGGGGCTATCGCCAAAGAGCAAACCCGGAGATCGAGGCATGCATATCGCCGTTCTCCCGGTTCTGCCCCGCGTCTGCATCGGGCGGATGAGGTGACCGCGGCTCGTCCGGCCCGACACTCCTCGCGATAAGACCAGAACCAACGACTAGTGGCGGGTTTATACATAGAAGGCACTACAAGCTACCCACTCCCATGGGTCTTTGCCGTGCCACTGGCGGTAGGTTATTAAGAAGGTGCGGCTGATTGAGATAGCCCAGTTGGAGGAGGGCGAAAGGAGAACTTGGGGAGGTGGGACAATATATGCATGGTATTTACGGAGATATGCACGGCCCCAAAGAGCTGTGTGTCAGTCTTGGCGCTTGATAGATGGCCTCTCTCTCAAGGCTTGAGATAGAAGATTGCAGAAACCCAGGGTTTGGCTACGTGGTGAGCCAACTTCGGGTCCAGACTCGAGAGCAAGGAGGAGAAGGGTACCAGTACTGAACATCATCATTCATCTCAGATGGGGCACACACTGACTGAACTTGGACTAGATCATTGGACTAATATCGTTGGTTTGTTTTTGCAAAGAGGTATCTACAACCGGCGATGACAACGCCTGAATAATAAATACAGGAAGAACACTCCAACCATTTCTTTCCGCCTCATCAGTTGGCTGAATCACCCGTTTTGTAGTGACATTCCACTGACACATCTCCCCATACAACACCATCCCCTTCTCTCACCTACACCCTCCACACGCTTACAGGCACTGGAAGTACCAGTCGTTCAGGCGAGTGCAAGTCCAGGGGCTCTGGCACTTGGTCGGGCCGTTCCAGCCGATGCCGCCGCACTGGCCCCAGCGGGTCTGCTCGGGCTCGGGAGGGGAGACGGTGGTGGTGGGGACGGCAGAGGTGGTGGTGGTGGTGCTGGGAACAATGGGGCTGGAGATGGGCGGGGGAGTAGTAGTGGTCGTGACGAAGGTGGTGGTAGGCACGACAACCGAAGTGCTCGAGGAAGCCGGGGGGTTGGTGGCGGCGGCGGCGAGGACCGACGAGATGGAGGTCCACGCGGGCTTCTTGTTGAAGTTGCGGTCGTAGATGAGCGCGTCGCCCTCGCCCGAGAAGGTCTCGGGGATCCACGAGTACTTGTCGGTGAAGGACCAGACGGTGACGCCCACGCAGCCGGCCACGTCGAGGCAGGAGCCGACGACGTTGGCGAAGTCGTTGCCCTGCGTCACGAGCGCCTGCTGCGAGGCGGGGAGGCGGGAGTGGCGGATGTCGAGCTCCGTGTAGGCCACCTCGACGCCGAGGGAGGTGAAGCGCCGCAGGACGGTCGCGAGCTGCTGGCGCGTCGGCGTGCTGCCGACGATCAGATGGCCCTGGAAGCCGACGCCGTCGATGGGCGCGCCCGCGTCCTGGACGATCTTGACCAGCTCGACGGCGCGGTCCGTCTTGGCTTGGTTGTACTCGAGGTTGTAGTCGTTGTAGTACCTGGGGGGAAGGCAAATGTTAATAAGAGGTCGGGGATATTACAGAGTCGGGTTGGAAGGGTGGGAAAGGCTTACAGCTTGGTGTCAGGGTCGGCAGCCTTGGCCAGGTTGAAGGAGAGAGGGAGGTAGTCGGTGCCAAAGACGCGCAGGAAGACGTTGTTGCGCCACTGGCCATTGTCGTCGACGGCCTCGTTGACAACGTCCCACGCGTAGCACTGGCCCTTGTAGTGGCCCATGACGTTGTCAATGTGCGTCTTCATGACGGCCTCAAGGGTCTGACGGTTCCAGTTGCCGCTGGAGACCTATTTCGGGAGCCAAACAGTTAGCATCATGTCTTACTCCCTCACATTATGTATGTTAGTGAAGTTACTTACCCAGCCCGGAAGCTGGCTGTACCAGATGAGCGTGTGGCAGCGCAGGCCCTGGCCGTTCTGGCGGGCCTTGTTGGCCGTGATGTCGCCCTGCTGGAAGTTGAACTGGCCGCGGTTCGGCTCCGTGGCGTCCCACTTCTGGCCGTTCTCGGGCACCAGCTGGCCGAACTCGCGCGTGTCGCTGAGGATGCGGTTGTACTGCTGGTCGCTGTTGATGGCGCCCTCGCGCAGCGCCGTGCCGAAGTACTTGAGACCGGCCTTGACGGCGAGCTCGTGGAGCTGGGCCGAAGCAGGCGCCGCCGCCAGGAGCGCCGCGGTGAGGATGGACTTGGTCTGCATCCTGTCTTTGTTGTTGTCCGAGGTGCTGTGGTTGACTGCCTTGTTGTCTTGACTAGCTGAGACTTGTCCGTCCGAGGAAGGGATCAAAGTCGGCTGGAGGCGTGAGGAGCGGCAGGACAGGTGAAGGCCATGGAGGAGAGGGCACGAAGAGCATCCATCCTTTTATAATAGGACGCTCATCAGACCTTGCGTGCCATCCTACCCATCCTATCCAAGCGTTGCTTGCTCCTCCCCGCTCCATCCATCCGACATCTGGGGCAGGGCAACGGGGTCACCGGCTCGAGATCCCCATGGGGTCCCACGGTTCCCTCACGCCATGGCTGACGACATCCAGACTTTGGGTGGAACATTTCGGTCGACGTGCTTCTATTCCGGTCGCCATGGGTGGCCACGACCACTCTAAACTCTATGCAGAGCCCCATAGGCAGGCGCTCAAACCCGGAAATCCGGTGGAGCATTGACGGGGCTAAACGCGCCTTAACCGTTTGTGGGTGGGGGATTCATGCGGTCATGGTGGTGTCAACGGCGACGCATCCCTGGTAAGTCTTCGGAGGAGGTTCCGTGAGGCTCGAATCGGGAAAGCCAAGACGTCAGTGTTTCTGCTCTCCAAGCCTAGAGCTTCGACATGTTCAGGGGTCCGCATCATGGAACTTGGACAGCGAAGGCCGCTAGAGCGCCCTTAATACCGGCCTAGCCGAGGATTTCCCACGTGGCATTTAGCCTGAAAGCATAGGAATAATACCTTGCTGGCTGGGCACCTGCGCAGAAGGTTCGCCTCCAGAGCTTCGAGGGACAGCTGTGCTCGGATTTGGTAACCGGGCGCCGTCCGGTATCACGCGGCGGCAACGAGACCTGCCAGGATGGGAGCTGGCATGGCTGGCATGTGGTGACAAGATGCGGCTCGCGGGCCGGTGATGTTTGTTTGTGGCTTGTCAAAACTCCGTCGGTCTCGACCAGCATCTGGCTATTGAGGGAGAGACGCGAGCAAGAGGCCGAGAAGAAAACACGTGAAGAAGCACTTCGGTTTCCGCGGAATGAAGAGTTGAAGACACGGAGTGGTGTCAAGTAGTATTAGAACAACACCACCCCAGTACAGGACCTGCTCATGCCCCATCAAGGATTCTTGTCCTTCACTGTTGAGTTCCAACAACTTCGACAATTTTGCTCCGTATCGGTGTTTTGTCTCACAGCCTTTTGGTACGGGAACGATTTCGTTGACAACTCACACTTCAAGACACCACACATCCAGATTCAAGGGGCGTGCCCATATCAACGGGAGGGAAGATAGTGAATGCAACAACGAACCTCCCGGGCGGGTGGTAAGCGGACGGGATGGATGGATTTCATGCATTAATACTATATACAGCATATTGACTTTTACCCCTACCCAGCTATATATACTTCCCCTCTGCCCCCGTTCCTCCAACTTACACGACCGTCTTGTGCTTGCTGTGCGAGCACTTCTGTCCGCGCTCCGCCTCCTCCGTGACGGCCGCCCACTTCTGGAAGTTGCGCAGGGCGGCGCGGCGGCTGCGCGGGTTGGGCGAGGTCTTGCGGCGGGTGCCGACGCCGTCGAGGGAGTTAGCCAGCGTGGCGAGGGCGCGGGCCGCGGCCTTGGCGTTGACCGTCAGCGCGTCCCAGTCGATGTTGTCGAGCGTGTCGCAGGCCTGGTGGTAGCACGGATCCCAGGGAGCGCCGGCGCCGGTGAAGAGGGTCGCCGTCGGGATGCCGAGCTCGACGAAGCCGACGTGGTCGGAGCCGCCGCCGAAGGAGCTGTGGATGACGTTATCAGAAAACTGGTCTATAGTTATTGTATTTGGATGGGAACACTTACCCAAGTTGGACGTCCTTGCCCTTGGACCGGAGGTACTCCTCCAGGACCTTGGCGCCGGTGCCGCTGAGCTCGTCCTGGCCGATGCCGAACATGGGGAAGGGCGAGCCGATCATGTCGTAGTTGAAGTAGAACTTGATCTTGTCAAGCTCCTCCTCGGAGAGCTTCGAGGTGTAGTAGAGCGAGCCGACGAGACCGCTCTCCTCGGCACCCCACCAAGCGAAGCGGATCTTGTGCGGGTAGCCGTCGTACATGCGCAGGGCGGTCATGATCTCGAGAAGAGCAGCAGAACCGCTGCCGTCGTCGTTGATGCCGGGGCCGGCCTGCACGCCGTCGAGGTGGGCGCCGATCATGATGACCTTGTTCGGGTCGCCCTGCTTGGTCTCGGAGATGATGTTCCACGTCTCGCGGGTCTCGATGATGGCATCGACGACAAGCTTGACCTTGACGTCCTCGCCGGCGGCCAGGCGGGCCTTCCAGGCGAGGCCAACCTCGTAGGGAATGATGCCGACAGGGACGGTCTGGCCAATGCTGTCTGCGCCGAGGGTGGGCATGACGATGTCGCCCGGATCTTGGTTCCACAGGATGACACCTGAGCGCATCACGGTCAGTGTTTGTTCTAACAAATTCCTTGATTCTTGGAAGGGTCCAGAACAGAAAACTTACCAAGAGCACCATGGGCCTTAGCAAGCCTCAGTTTATCTGCGACAGCGCAGGCGCCGCGCTTCACGAGGGCCAGCTTGCCAGTCGCGTCGATGCCCTCCCACTGCTCCTCATAGCATCCCGAGCCGTTCTCGTCGTCGACGGGGGTGTCGATCAGCAGGGCCGTGACACCGTCGGGAAGCGGCGTGGCGGGGTTGTACTGGGGGCTGACGACCTTGACGTCCTCGCCCTCGGGGCCCGTGACCGAGATGAAGCGCGTCTTGTCGTACGTGTGGTTGAATGGCTGGACGTACGTGTCGTAGTAGTCGCCGAACCGCGTCTTAGCGCGCTCGAGAACAAAGTCGAGCGATGCCTTGTAGCCGGGCTCGCCAAAGGCGCGGTTGCCACCATTGCGGTCGGCGATGTGGTTGAAGTTCCACAGGACGTTCTGGAGCCTGGAGAGAAGGGGATGTGGTTAGTGAAAGAGTCCTGGAGTTTGCGCCGGCGGCCTCAACTTACTCCCGGGTGGTGATATCGGCCTCGAGCTTGTCGGGCGTCAGGAGGTTGCCCGTAGCGCTGACGGCGGGCGACAGCAGCAGGGCCGCGACGGCCGCGCTGGTACGGGGAGTCTTCATGGTTGCTGGAGCTGGTGTTCCGGTCCGAGTGCCACGAAGCAAACGACTATCGCAAGGATCCTGGCGATGTTATTGGACCTATGCGACTCGGGCTCTTCCTCCCCCGTTTGATTTCCTGAGGCGTCTCTTGTCTGTGCTGTCGAGCAACACTTTGAGAATGTCAACCTCTGCGGGATCAAGTCGGCGACAGACCGAGCTCTCCTAAGCACCAAGTCACCGCGGATTCCGCCATCTTCTTATCGTCTTCCCGCTCGACACACCATACGCAGATGCCGACAGTGAGCGTCCCTTCACAGCTTGAGGTCGCGGGACGTTGCGGGAGGTGGCATAGTGCCAAGGCGTTGCGCTGCAGGTGCCGCGATGGGAAAGTCCGCTCAAAAGAGGCAGGTTACAGCACTCTTCCAGGCCAGGAACGGGATCTTGTGGGGGCGGGATGGCCCTGTGGGGGGGAGAGGATTTAAGCCTGAAGTGGTAGGTCAGCGCAGGATTCTGTTTGGGGGCTGCTGAATGCAGTTCTTCGTGCTTGTCGCTATATCTCAAGGCGCCGACGAGGTCATCTGATGCTGCGTATTGACTCGAGTCGGCCCGTCATTGCAGTTGTTCTTTCACCGAGCAGTTGGGTGGGAGGTCCCCGGAATAGGGGTCGGGACGGACGGGAGTAGATAGCTCAGGCATTTTGTCGTCTCTCCGCGCAAAACTCGGCCGATGGGTCTTCCGCTGTGCCGACTTATAATTGGCATTCTCCATTAATAAGTACCCAGTCCGTTAAGTAATACTGCCGTTGTTGATATATTATATCCCTTGCGTCGTCGAGCTGCACCGTTCTTTGAATGACGCAATCCTCGCAGATGCTGAGCAAACTGTATGGAGCACTAAAACACCAAAGTAAGTCAGGTACCTATGCTTTTTCCCCAATGCTGGTCGTGGGCCGTTGCCGCGCCTCTGTGAGGTCGTTATCCGAGACATATGAGTCAATGGACTTCGTTGCCCGGATTGGCTTCCGATCCTTGCCCACGGATCGTGCCGTACGTTCGGTCTTGGTTGTGGACTTGGATGAAAATCGAGTCTCGGGCTTATTATTGAACATCTTCTTTAGTTGCGCATGAAACCCACCGAGATCGCCATTCTCTCGGATGTTACTTGAACAGGATCAGCAACACTTATGTCCACTTCCGGGAGAGAACCACAACGTTAGATCGGGACGACATGTGTCGATCGTTTGGTCGAGTATTGTGACAAGAGTGCATTGTCACTCTGCAATTTGTTTCTTCATGGTTGCAGTCATACGAAGGCGTGAAGCTATTACGTACTGTGCTTGCAACCATCATTTCCGGTCCGATGGATTGTCATTGACAGCGTTAACTAGAATCAACCAAGAGCTCCGGGCGCCAGCGACAGTTTGATATGGCACGGGCGTCAAGCGCATTTCAAAGTTTCTCCAGGTTTGTGATCCTCCGAGTTACCGCGCACTTGGACGACGCCTCAATGAAGCAAAAAACCAAACAAGAGACAAAAGCCGAGGCTATTACACCAGCTCGCTAACTGATTCCAGCAGTGAACGGCCAAGTTTGGACATCAGCCGCATGCCCGACCCAGGGCTCTGGGAAAGGGGGTTTAGCGAGCCGCCCCCCGACGCATGCGAAAGTAGTTCCAGACTCCCGGCGCCGGAGCCTCTTCCGATGAAAAGGCTGCTTTTGACTGGCGGTCGTCCGACACAGACCCAGCGTCCAACTCACCGGATCCCGAGTGGCGGACAGGCGCTGTTGGCGTGATTGGCATGCCGAGCCCTTGGTGGCAACGCGGGAAGACGGCCGATTGCCAGCAAAAAGAAACACACGGACCCCAACCGCCGCCACCACGAGACACAGGGCGGAGAAATCAAGATGGGATTTCTTCACTCAACTTGGTAGTGGCCAAACTTTCTCCAACTTTCAAACATCTTTTAAAAAGAAGTCGTTTCGTCCTTCTTGTGAATCTCTCTGGTGGACCTTTTGGAGACAGTTGTGATGCTTCTATTCCTCCTCTGACGCTTGATCTGGCTCTCTCTCTCGATCTGGCCCGATGTCACGACGGCCTCCGCTCCCCTGTCAGGCCATCATCGGTCGGGGAGGGCTAACCAACTCAAACCGCGCATCCCTCCAGCTCGACCAGCATCACCATGGACGCCGGGGTGATGATGATGCGGAGGACACACTCGCCGGACGATGAAAACATGGCCAAGCAGCTCCTGGCTTGCAGCGTGTCCTCCTTGATCTTCACCATGATACCCGTGTGTCTCCGCTTCTACGTCCGCCTTGCCATGATCCGAAGGTTTGGTTTCGACGACGTCATCCTGGGGATTACTGCGGTTAGTGTGTCTCCGTTACCATGCCGTTCGAACAAGCTCCACCTCAAACCGCCCGTCTGGATCGGGGTGGTTGTTCTAGAGCATCACCGGAAGGAAGAGGCTAACACCTCGTGACTAGCTGGCACTATTCGGCACCTCCATCGGCACTCAATGTGGTATGTTCGAGCTCAGACGTCTCCCTAGTTATCATCATGGCAAGCATCATCATGCTGACTGTCGAGGAACATCAGCCACGAAGTACGGCCTCGGCTTCCACTATGACACTCTCAGCTTCGAGGAGAAGACCACCTTGCTGAAGGTAAGTTATCAAGAACGCCCATCAACCCCCGGACACTCCCATATTACCAGATACATGAGCTAACCAACCCCTACTCCTGTCTCCAACAGATGATCTTCTTCTCCTCTCTCGGCTACCACGCCACCATCATGCTCCTCAAAGCGGCCTTCCTGTTCCAGTACCGCCGCGTGTTCCCTCTGCCCACATTCCAGCGACTCTGCGACATCGGGCTCGCCATCATCGCTGCGTGGGCCGTGGCCGGCATCGTCGGCGCCGTCGCCCTGTGCCTGCCGTTGCCCGAGAACTGGGACCCGCGCGAGCCGCGATGGATCTGCGACCGCCGCCTCGCCTTCTGGACCGCCCATGGTATCGCGCACGTCGTCTCGGATTTTGTCATCCTTGTCATGCCTCTGCCGTTGTTGAGGAGTTTGCCGCTGCCCCGGGTGCAGAAGATTGCTTTGATTGGGGTGTTTTCGTTGGGGTTTTTGTGAGTATTACTCCGTACTTCTATCCATTACCGCTTACCGACTTCGTTCGCCTTGTGTCTATCAAGAGATGTTAGAGGCTGACTGTCTGCTTTTTTCAAATAGAACCTGCGTCATCTCCGCTCTCCGTCTTACAACGCTCCGAGCCTCCCTCCAAGCGCCCGACCTAAGCTGGACATCATCACGAACCGTACTCTGGTCAACGGCGGAAATCTCCTGCTCCGTCATTTGTCTATGCATTCCAACTCTACGGCCGCTCCTGGCGGCATGCACCGGTGACCAGCGCGAGCCGCAGGACGATTCGAACAACGATCAGGTGGGATTCATGTCGTGGCGGATCAGGAGACAGCAGCAGCAGCAGACCGGGGCGCTGTCGGAGGAATCGGCCAGCTATCTCGGGTCCGCCAGCGTTGCGAACTCAGTTACTACTACTACTATGGCGAGCGCTACTCCGCTGTCACAGGATGTGGAATTAGGTGGATTGGATGATATTCATAATAATAATCACGAGCGAGGATGTAATGAGGAACGAAATAAATGAGTGGTTTGAATGTGTCTGCTGCGTCGGCTTTTGTCGGTGGTGGTTCCTGTTCCCCAGGCGAGCGGCGAACCGGTGAATCACATGGATAGCTGTGACGAACAAATCCTCATCCATTTTTGCATCAACTTAGGTAGGTAATGAGAACATCACTAGATCACTAGTGCCCATCCTTTGTATGCACCACGCCACACCATTGCTTGAGTTCCTCGCGAGCGGTACCCGAATGGGGCGATCGCAGTGCACATCACGAATACGATTTTGCCATCATAATTCCATATAGTAATTAATAGCTTGCGGTTGTGCAACAGATCCTCTTCCTCAGAGGGCAGTGCCCTCAACCCCTTCTGTTGCAACCTGGGCATGCTACATGAGGACTTTCTGAGTGCTTTTTCCAACAATTCCAGTTTCTGCGGGGAAAAGGGGGGCGGGGAGGATCCGACACTGCGCAGAATTGTCGAGTAGCGGCAAGTTCCGGAACATCTCCTGCGTCGGACGCCATGATGGCCTGCCTCGAGGCTCCAGGGTCATAGCACGTGCGAATGGGCGCAGATATGTACTTACATACATACGATTAAGCACATTGCGACATGGTCTGCAGTTACCAGGCTCGTCCCAGGGGAAAGGTAGCCCTATTTCAAAATCCCCGACGTCAACATCCGTGCATTCAACACTGGCTCAGCCTGGCTCCCGGATCGACGGTGCAGGCTGTGAGTACCCGCTTTTGGAGACCTCCTGTTTGATGTCGGTTCGGGACCTTCTCCGAAGTCCCCCTTGGAGAGAGACCACAGCCGCCATGATCTGCATCCCCGCGACTGAGGGGTCGCTCCTGGGCCGGAACTGGAGCGTGCAAGACCCAGGATTTTCGCTTGACGCTGTCATCAAGATCTGCATGTGGCATTCATCTCATACGTTGACTTCGCAGCACATGTCTCGAAGGCCTGTGCTCAGAGGCTATAGTGTCCCAGGTTCTTGGGTCACAGAGGCTGGTGCTACGGAGTAGGATGAGACACAAAGCTACTCCGGCAGATCAGGTCGGGGATTTTTTCGGAATGGACCGAAGGATCATCCTGCTGTTGTTCTTTCTTATATCACGAGTACCCACTCCTCGTCGGCCAAGAGAGTGTCTTAGCATGTTGATTATGCCAACGGTCCCTGACAAGCTGGTCTTGTTGCCGATATCCTGTTGGAGACAACACTGTCCAAAGCGCTTGATGATCTTGGCCTTCTAGCCAGCGGTGAATGAGCAGAGATTGACCCAACCCCCACCCTCGATACTCACCATGAACTTCATAGACACCAAGTCAGCCACCGACTACGGCCCACACCTGAACGCAGTAAGCTGGCTGCTGGTCTCAGTGTCCGGGCTGTTCCTCTTTACGCGGCTGTACCTCAAGCACTGCCAAAACCGCAGGCCCTGGTGGGATGATTGGATCCTGCTGGCGTCATGGATCGCGCTTCTTGTCAGCACCATCCTCGTCACCTACATCATCAGCCTGGGCTACGGCCGAAAGTTGATTCCCCTCGCCAACGGGAAATACTTTGGCTTCCCCACGCGAGTTCTCTCCTCGGCCCAAATCATCGCGAACCTCTGGGGCAAGACATCGTTCGGGGTCACGCTTCTCCGGATTCCCGTGCGATGGATGCGTGCCTGCGTGTGGTGCATTCTGGTGACGCTGACGCTCACTCTCACGGCTAGCGTGCTGTTTGTGTGGTTCGATTGCAGTCCGTTCAAGCCTCGACAGGCGTGCATCCCTGTCGATGTATCGATACGGTACAACATCTTCTCGTGCGGTAAGCCGGTGTTGAGAGCATCTCAAGCAGTCAAGGGGTAACGAGCTGACGGAGTAGCGCGATAGCATACTCGGCACTCGTCGACGTCGTGTTCGCCTTCCTTCCATGGAAATTCCTGCTTGAGCAGCAGATGAGCCAGAGGGAGAAGATCGGGTTGACCGTCGCCATGAGCATGGGTGTCTTGTACGTCGTAAAGAAACAACAGAGCGACTGCTAAAGCTGATGACCGATAGTGCCGGAGCCACGGCCGCCGTCAAGGCTAGCACAATTCCAAGGGTCAACATCGGCGATGCGAGTAAGTCGTCGGTTTGTTCAGGACTGGCATCATGAGCCCCAGCAGTGAATGGGTAACTGACGACGAAACACAGGAGGAAGCATTCCAGTTGTTGCTTTAGGGGCAACCGAAGCAGCCATCTGTATCATGGCTGCGTCGATTCCCATCCTTCAGGCGCTCACTCGAAACGGGATCGGGGTTCCAGCCATACAAGGGCACCCGACAGAGTACCCAACAACGATGGCCGAGTCGAGTGTGCCGAGTAACGACAACAGTATGTGGAGTCGGATGGCAGTAACATCCCGTCAAAGCACGATGGACCCTCGAAGCCGAAACGAAGCCAACAGTTCGGAGATGTTCGACGAAACCTTGACTGGGGGAACCTGGGGTGCCACGGGACGTAAGGTTGACGACGATGTCAAGGACAGCATTGAATTGACAAACTATAGTGTCCGCCCGCAGTCTCCAGTGGATTTCACACGCACCAATGCAGTATGATGAGGGAGCTTGTGAGGATGATCGAGAATCGGAAGCAAAAAGCGAAAGATGACGGGAACTTGCATGGTTTGGGTGGGAATGGAGACCCGGCGGAACGGAACCAAGTGCCGGACCCACCTCCGAGCAGGGGCCCGGGCCCGGATCGGGACCCACCCGACGCGTCCAAATCCCGTGCATCCAGAACCCGTGACTTCGCGCCGCTGCAACACACGCCACGCGACTCCGGCATTTGCATCCCGAGACTTGCACATCTGTGCTACGGAGCACCACCTGGGTCACATCTCCGAAATACATACACACAGACGCACGCCATGTCCACCTCTCAGTCCCCCGCCTCCACCCTCCCCCCAGTTCCTCGCGGGGAACGCTGGTCCGCCATCTCGGCGTCCGGCAACATCGACACCGCGTACCGCCAGCTCTGGAACTGTCCGGACAAGGCCTACCAATTCATCTGCTGGTGCAAACCCCCGTTCCCAGAACCCGGGGTGGGCGAGGACGATGAGGATGACGAGGACGACTGCGATGGCGGCAAGACGTGCCTCTGCGGCAAGCCCGCCGCCGACCATCCCGACCACAAGTGGATTGCTACCCACGCCGCCCGCCGCAAGTTCATGGCCCAGGTCGATATGGCGCATTTCCGCGACCCGGACAGCTTCCAGATGTACATATACAATGACTATTTCTCGTACGGCCTCATGGAGGTGATTGAGAACTTGCTTCTTGACTTCGTCGAGGCCGATAGGAACTGGCGTGAGCAGTGGGTTGTTTGCGAGACGTTGGTTTTCTTCATGCATACCGACTTGGTTGAGGTGTTGGGCATGTAAGTGGCCGTTGTCTTGTGTTGTTTGTGAATCCTGAATTAACCTCTCCGGACGACAGGGTCGATGACGGCGACGGTCTCGACGACCTGTTCAGCCTCATGGGCCGGAGCTTCCTGGCCATGTTGGCTCGCCTGGAGCGCGACAACCGACTCGGCCCGGACTCAGAGGTCAAGAACCTCGGCCTCATCATGTCGCTCTTTATCCAATTCGCCCGCAGCTGGTCGAACGATCTGGGCCTCTTCGAGCGCGGCAAGGACGAGACCGTTCAGCTGACCACCGCCGACGGCTCCTCCATCAAGTACACCTTCAACACAAACGACGTTGTCGATTACGTCCTCGGCTACGCGGCGCGCCACAACATCACCCTCCCCGACATCGCCCAGCCTCCCGCGGACGCTGCCGACATGCTGCCCCCGCCAACCAAGGAGGACCCGTGGGACACGCTCTCCGCTTTCCTTAGGTACGAAAAGAACAACGGCAAGCGCGTCGGGCCAGGCAGGCCGGCGACAATGGGCGGTGACTATTACGACATCACGACGATGAGGCCTGCCGAGCGGAAGAGCCACTCGTACAACGGACGCGATCCCCTATCCAAGAAGGAGATTCAGATGCTGCGCATGGGCATGATTCTGTCGATGGAGTAGGCGGAGATGAGAAGCACGAGTGGCGGCTGGGTTTGGATTCAACATCAACGATTTGGACAGTACATACTTTTAGACTTTTGGATACCTGACTTACCGTCGTAATTGTAATTCATATCCGACAGCCATCGGTCGAGTCGTCCCTTGTTGACCTTGGATCGTCTCAATCGTCAAATTGTGATTGCACATGGTGCGTCACGGCCGCAGCATCACCGCGGAAGTCGCCACAAACCGGACACACTTCCTCCACCGGCTCAGCCTGTGACAAGTCGCTGGACACGCCCGAAGTCTCTGCTGCACCATGATTCTGAGACCCCGACCCCCTCCCTTTGCCCTTCATCTTCGCCGGCTTGATGTACGCATCCAACCCAATCCCCTGACTCGACAGCGGCTGTTCCTCCCCACGGATATCCTCCACCATCCCATTTCCTCTCCTCCTCCCCCTTCCTCCACCCCCTGCCCTGCGGCCAGCGACCAAGCCCTCATCCGCTCCCAAACCCACGCCAGCGCCAACAGCCATCTCGGAACTGTGATCCAACACCAACCTCGCAGGCTCAACGTGGCTACCTGTGCCTGGCCCTGCGACAGCCATGCTCTGCACCCGCCCCACCCTGCCGTCCGTGAGCCGAACCTTGATGCCCCGCGGGTGGTTGCCCCGGGTTAATAGTTGGCCGACGGTGCCTTGGACTGTGCGGCCGGTGGGTTGGTCGGCTTTGAGGACGATGTTGACGAGGGCGCCAGGGACGACTTGGGCTGTTGTTGGGACTCCCATTTTCGGTGGGGGTTTTTGGACTGGATGGATGTTGTGATGTAATGTGGCGTGGTATCCAAGATCGGGGGAATGATGAGGTGAAGGTTGATGGGGGTTGTTGGGAGGTGGTGTCGTCGTTGTGTGTGTTGGGTTGGCCGAGGTTGTCAGTGTCATTGATGAGCCAAAGACTGACGGACGAGAGGATTGTGGGGGCTGATGTCACATGACCACTTCAACGTCCTTGGGCTTCGGGATGACATTCAGCTCGCCGTTTTTCTCACGATTAACCTCCATACCCTCCCGGTTCTGCTAAACGCGATTCTCGTCGGTTTCTGGGAATCGTAAGCCAGATTGCCTCCTGGACATGGTCACCCAGGCTAAGAACTCTCGGATCACCTAGTGGTAATACATGGCAGTGCTGGCAACCTAGACATATGGCTGAAAGACCTGATTTAGCTAAGTAAAAACGACACCCAGATCCCCGTTTAAATCATCAATAAACTGTAGAATACTTGACCTTGACAAAACAGAGGAAAAGGGGTAAAGGGACGAAGAGACAAATTGAATAAAACAGAGAATGTTTCCCATAACCAATCGCACCCAAACACACGCCCCAGTTCTACTTTACTAATACTGTGTTGTAGTTTTCCATCACTCAGCCTCAAGAGGTCTGTCTCCTAGTGACAACCTAGCATAGCAGGGTATGGCTTAACTCACCCTTCATCTGTCCTCAACGACGAAATGAGCTAGTCTCCTGACCTCTCCTCCGTCATACATGCTCCATGCTCCAACCCCTCCATCAAGATCACTTGTATTCTCACATTCTCTGGGGGAGGGGGAGGGGGCCTTCCTGCTCATCACTCGGCCCCTCCAGCGCCTTTACATCCGTGTCTGAATCGACCCGCTCAAAAGTCACCCCTGGCCGTATGAATACGACAGGACGCGACTCTCTTTCACATGGTTTATTGAGTGTGTCCCACGTAATTTCATCCTCTTCGTCATCAGATGGCATAACGACCGTCAGGGTGTCGTGTAGGAGTGGCGCTTGATGCCCTTGATGGAGTGGCTTCCACGAATGCTTTGTGTCATGCACCCCTGACCATTGGAACCTTTCTGGCCCGTCCGTGAGAAGAGCGACAATGTCCCCCCAACCGCCCTGCTCCGCGCACTGCGCTGGGGTTCTTCCCGAGGAGTCTGCTAAGTGCGCAGCCTCGGGATCTTTCTCCAAGAGCATCTGGACAACTCTCAGATTCCCACGTTCTGCAGCCCACAGCAGCGGTGTTCGATTGCAATTGTCCGGTTGACTGACGCCTTGGGGCCATGCTTCCACGAGAAGCTCGACGATATTCCACCACCCACACTGTGATGCCCACGAGAGTGGAGTGCGACCAGAGTTATCAGGTATCCTCACGGTTTTGGGGTACCTTACATAATCGTCGATGAGGAATCTTGCCACCGATTCGACTCCGTAGGCTGAGCAACCACCAATCTCACATTCTCAAACCAGCACTTCGTTACGCCAAGGCCAAGCAGTCACACCTCCCGCAGGTCTCTGCTTTACGCTTTTGGCGCCAGGCAGCGAGCGTCCTTTGCGATGAGGGGCAGGATTTCAGGCGTGAAGAAACGTCGGGCTAGGCCCAGGCATCTTCTTCAAAGTGAAACAGTGGCATTTAGACACAGACAACAGCAACTGGGAAAATGGAATGGTTGAAGTTCCCGCTTAAAGAGCACACCAGCTGTTATTCATGGCAAACCAGTTCTGGGACTGTCCCTGTACATATTGGTACATCCCATCCGGTATCCCGTTACGCGATCAGCTCTCAAGCCACTTGGCACCATCCATCCCACCCTTTCCCACTGTGTTGCAACCCACATTCTCCTCCGCTCTGACCGATTTCAGCTAGACATGCTCGAGTTCTGTAAATGGTGGAGAATGTTGTTCACGAGGGTCTGCTGCTCATTCAGTTGCATCTCAAAGGAGGCGACCCTTCCCTCAAGGGCAATGTTTTGACCCTGAAGGAGAGAGTTCTGGGCCTGAAGCGCAGAGTTCTGGGTTTGAAGGGCAGAGATCTGGGCCTGCAGTGCCTCGTTGGCTTGCTTGAGCTGTAACGCCACTATGTCAGTCATTTGCCATGGCGGAACAGATGATGGTCGTCCTGCTGGTAATCTACCCCAATTGGCCATGTTTCGTCGGACTGTCTCTTACCTCCTTGAGCTGGTTCTCTAAGATCCCCGTCCGCTCTGCCAGGCCACGAGAAGCCCCATTCCTCTCACGAGGCTTTGGATGGAGGCTTAGACGGCTGGGATCACGCATCCTTTGAAAAATATTGGCTTGTCCCATTTCCAGTTTCTCGAGACGATCATCGATGGTTTTGTGCTTCTTGTTGATGTTTTGACTGAAGGCCAGCAGCTCCACCTTGATGGCATCGCGGACCTCATCGCGGATTTTCTTGGTGGCCACGGTTTTGTCGACCTTTTTGTCTAGGGCGTCACTAACCGCACCAAGCTGTCCAAAGGCGTTGTCCAGACTCTGAACAATCGACGAGATATTCGATTCCACGACATCGACCTTCGCCTGAATCTTTTGATTCTCGAGACTCATAACGTTAAACTGACGGGTGATGTCATCGATGCCGACAATTTGTGCTGCAGGTGCTAAGGCTGTCGGGGCGCCGTGCCCTGCAACCGCGGCGGCTGGTGTGGTTGGGGCGGTCATGGCCGTGCTTGTTGCAGTAGTGCCCTAAAACGATATGTTTCCCGTCAGCGGCATGAACAAGCACACTGAGTAAGCTTTTAACCTGAGTTGAAATTAAATGATCACCGCATTGCACCGCATCCATGCGACCACGAGGCCCTACTACCCCGTCTGCGTCTTCCCCAGAGTGGGCCCTCCACTCTGGGTCAGCTCGGGCATGTAACGGAGCTCCCCCTGCTGTCCTTGACGAGCTCAACTCAATCTCAGCAAGCGGTCTGCTCCTCCAGTTGCCTTGTCGGCACCGCTAAGTCCACCCTAGGTAGCCTGGTCTAGACTTCTCCCTGCATACAAGCCAATGAATGGCCGGCTCGTAATCCGGTTCGCGGCCTGGCGCTGAAGCGAAACAAGACTTGTGGGTTCCTGTCCTGCGACTTGACCTGTTTGCCCCTCTACTGTGATTCCGTATCACTGGGATCGCGCCCGGCCCCTTTCGAAGTCAAGCTAACGCCTCCCTCAACCAAGCAGATCATCGAGGGGCGAATGAGCTGCTACACGACTCATCCAGGCGGACAATGCTGGCCAGGCAAATGTCCTTCGCGATGGGGAGCAGGATTGTGCATGATGTACAAGCGGCGGCTCGGGTTAAGGGAAACGGGCTTACCAGGTCGGTGTCGGTAGGGGCGGCCATGTTGGGATCGTCGTCGTTCTACGCAGATTGATGACGTTAGTGACTGAAATGTAAGACGGCTCAAGTATGTACCTACTAATGAGGACTTCTAATCCTCTCTGACGCGCTCCAGGTGCGGGCAGGACCCCACGAAGAGCCCGCACCTTTCAGGAGTGCAATTGTCACTTCCTCGCATTCTTGAAAAGAAATAAAAAGGTCAGACAATGAAGAGAGAAAAAGAAGAAAAGAAAAAAAAGAAGCAAAAAAAAAGAGAGAGAGAGTGAGAAAGAAGAAAAAAAGCGTCGTCGTCGGCGCCGTCCTGGCCGCCGACCTGGCCGAAGTCGACCTCGGCGGTCCGCAAATGATGAGCCCCCTTGGCCTTCGCTTCCAAAGTGTGACGAACAAGCAAAAGAAAAGAACGAACGTGGAGAGAAAAGCGAGCAGAAAAGGACGAAACGAGGGGAAGCAAACCGACACTGAACCGACGAGATGAAATGGACGCGTTCAGGAAAGACGCGAAGGGGAGTGAAGTAATATGATCGAATACCTCGATCCAAACGATTGAGGTATTCTGAGGTGAGGTCTCGAATGATGGCGGAGGGGAAGGAAAGAAAACAAGAAGACAGGACGGTGTTCTTTGGTGATGTACCTTGAACGGTACGCAGCGCGTGTTGTCAAGGAGGGGGATTGGGTGCCAGGAAGGATAAAAGTAAATTGATAGTTTACTTACTTTGCACAGAACCTAATTCAGGGCAATGGGAACAATGGGATCAAAAACCTGAGCCCTCAGGTTTAGGTGTTCGAGACGAGCAGCAGGTGTCAAGTTTTTCCGACTCCCTCATGGGATACGAGGGCTCAACCCCCATACACACACAACCAATTAATACCATTCCTTTCATTTCCAAGATGCGAGACAATACTGGACCAACTTTGACATGAGGTTTCAAGGGCCCAACACTCCCACCATTCCGCCCTGGTCGGTCCAACAACCACCAGCAGGTCGTCACCACGAAACCGTTTCTCTCACCTGACGGTAATAGTGATTCCATCTCAGCTCCAAATGCCCAATCCAAACCCAATCCAATTTCCATGCGTTCAATGCATTCAATGCCCAACACATCAACATTCTGTTGCAGATTGCTGTTATGTCCGACTGCCATTGTTGATGCCAAGAATTGTCATGCGGCGATGGTCCAGATCGAGTGGGACTCGATGCATCCCCCATTGGTCAATTCTGCCCCATCCCCATACTTTAATCCGACTTCATGCAACCTCGCCGCACCCAAGCAACCCGCCAGCAAACGGCCCGAGGAATCCCGATCTGCTGCACGACCCGAGTTGCACCACCCCGACCGACCCGAAGCAAACATCCATTGACCTGCATGGCATCAGACGAAACAACGCCTCTTCTTCCCACTCCCGACAGCCACAACCCTGATTCCGACAACGACAACGACAAGATGAACGCCTTCTACTGGAAGACCGGCGCCATCTTCGGTGCCGCGGCCGTGGGTCTCGGAGCGTTCGGCGCCCATGGTCTCAAGAAACATGTTTCAGATCCCCAGAAACTCGCCAACTGGTCCACGGCCGCGCAGTACCAGGTCCGTGTCATCCGCATTCTCTCACGCCGATGTGCGCTCAAACGCCACTGACTCTCATGTCTTGTTTCACTGCAGATGGTTCATTCCGTCGCGCTTCTCGTGGCGAGGAACAATCCCGCTGCTGGAGCCCTCTTCACTGCGGGAATCACCATGTTCAGCGGAAGCTTGTATGCTTTGACTTTGGACCCCGAGCGCTTCCGTTTCCTGGGCCCGGTCACCCCGGTCGGCGGCCTGTGCTTGATCGGTGGCTGGCTAGCTCTGGCGGTTGCGAAGCGCCCGATTGTACCGCGGTATTGATGCATCTCATTAAAAGAGATTCGGCTCATCGCACAGGGTTAGCTGAGGTATTCAGCTATTAAAGAGGCTGAAAGTTGGTCATTGTATTCAGCAAAACGAAACACCTGAAGACCAAGTTGTTCAAGTAGTTGACACTTTCTCCCCCTATTTGGTATTTGTCATCCATCAACATCACTCATTGATGACAGCCGACAACGTTCCACCAAGAGGCAAGCCTGGTTGTTAGCGTTGATTACCGTGAGCGGCAGCTGACACCTTCCGACAGGTGTCAGCTACTACTGGCGGATAGAGACCCCATGTCCCAGCTCCATGTCGCCTCGATCACCCTTCTGAGTATGCCCTGGAGGGCTGGTACATGATACCTTCTGTCGCCATCTCGTTGAGGAATGCTCTCTCCGGACAGCACGAAGCACTCAGCTCGCGCCGCGAGATCCAATCCCCATGCCGTGCCTCGGTGTCGCGGTCGGTTGTGTCACCTCGTCCAAAACTAATGATCCCTGCCTTTGTGACACAGGACAGGCGGGTCGTCTGAACTTGACCGCGCTCGGGATTCGGAAGCGTGGTGACGTAGGGTCCATGGAGCGAGAAAACAGGCAGTGAGATATTAATACGTCGTAGTAGTTAAATAGATGCTGTTCCGGCCAACTTGAAGATGAGCAAGAGATCTGAGTTGCCTGAAGAGGTCTCCGTTTGCTCGCTATATTCCTTCCTCAATGAACAAATCATCATGGTATCCACAACTACAGCCAAATTTCCCAAGCACGGTAATCGTCTCTTTGTAGACATCGTCGACCAACGCGCCCAAAACGAGCCAGATCGCGTCTGGGTGTACATCCCCGTTTCCTCCAACCCCGCCGGCGGCTGGAAACCGATCACCTACAAACAAGCCGCCAACGCCGTCAACCGCGTCGCGCACAAGCTCGTCCACCTCACCGGCAAGCCCAACCCCGGCGAGTTCCCCACGGTCGCATACATCGGCCCCAACGATGTTCGCTATCTCGTCTTCACCCTCGGCGCCGTCAAGGCGGGCTACAAGGCGCTCTTCGTCTCGCCGCGCAATTCCCTTGAGGGCCAGCTGAACCTGTTCGAGCAAACCGATTGCCACGCTGTCTGGTTCGAGGCCATGTACCGGGACACGGTGCAGTCGTGGGTGCAGGAGCGGGATATGCATGCCGTCATGACGTTCCCGGTGTCGGCGTGGTTCCCCGAAGAAGAGCTGGAGCCTTTTCCGTATGAGAAGAGCTTCGAGGAGGCGGAGTGGGATCCCTTGGTTGTCTTGCACTCGAGTGGCACGACGGGGCTGCCGAAGCCGATTGTTGTGAGGCAAGGCATGCTCGCCATCGGAGATAAGTTCCATGATCTGGGAGAGTGGAAGGGCCATAGGATTTGGCTCGAGGAGCTGGCCCGCAGAGGCAAGAGCATCATGGTCCCGAGTAAGTTCAGGACTGTTGTGTGAAACGCTGGAGTTGGAGACTGACATGCGACAGTGCCTATGTATCACGCAGCTGGATTGTATGTCTCGCTCGTCATGATTCACTACTGGGATGTTCCGGTCGTGCTCGGCATCAGCGGCCGTCCTCTCACAGCCGATCTCGCCGTGGATTGTTTGAAGTACTCCGGCGCCGATGCTACGCTCTTACCTCCGTCCATTCTGGAAGAGATGAGCACCAGTAATGATGCCATTGCGGTTTTGAAGCGGCTTGGCTGGGTCGGATTCGGTGGTGGTAAGTGGGATATCGCACACACATTCAGCTTTGACACGACTATGGAAACTGACATGGAGCGGCCCAGGAAATCTGGCCACCGAAGCTGGTGATCGGCTGGTGTCCAAGGGCGTCATGCTGGTGAACATGATATCTACCACCGAGTAAGAAACCTCTGACACTCGCACATGCTAGACAGAACCACTGACCATTCAGGTTTGCCCCCTATCCCGTCTATTGGCAGCCCGATCCTAAGCTCTGGCAATGGTTCGTCTACAACCCCCACCTCTTTGGCTGCGAATGGAGACCGTCAGGCGACCAAGACACATATGAGATGGTCATCAAACGGAAGGGCAAAGAACCCGGTTTCCAGGGTATCTTCTACACATTCCCCAATGCCCAAGAGTACAACACCAAAGATCTGTACCGGCCTCATCCCTCATTACCCGACCACTGGATCTACGCCGGTCGTTCCGACAACATCATTGTCTTTTCCAACGGGGAGAAGCTGAACCCGGTCTCCATTGAGGACACCATGATGTCGCACCCGCTGGTCAAGGGGGCTATCGTGGTCGGTACAAACCACTTCCAGCCGGCACTCATCCTCGAGCCCGTCGAATATCCCAAAGATGATGAGGAGACCGCCAAATTCATCGACAGCGTCTGGCCATCAGCCGTCAAAGCCAACCAAGAAACCCCAGCACACGGCCAAATCGGCCGCCAATACATCACCCTCGCGCGGCCTGACAAACCGTTCCTGCGCTCCGGCAAAGGCACAATCCAGCGAGCCGCGACCATTCGCATGTACAAGGACGAAATCGAACAAATCTACTCCCAGACCAAGCAGGTCGCCTCGTCTGAAGCCCCGCCGCTCGATCTCAGCTCCAAAGCATCCCTGACCGCATCCGTCATGACCCTCTTCGAGCGCTGGCTGCACGCTCCCGAGCTGGAACCCGACACGGACTTCTTCACAGTCGGCATCGACTCGCTGCAAGTCATCACCGCCTCACGTCTTCTGCGCGCAGGCCTCGAAGCAGCGGGGGTCGTCGTCGACGCCTCCGCTCTAGCGACCAGGGTCATCTACGGCCACCCGACCGCTCGCCGACTCGCCGAGTACCTCTACGCGGTCGTCAACAAGGAAGGCCAAGACGCCACGGCGAGCGGCGAGCAGTCTCCGCGCGAAGAGGACCACGCAATGGAGGCCCTCCTGCAAAAATACATGCGGGACTTGCCGCCAGCGCGGGGGGACAAGCCTCCCCCCGCAGACGAGGACCAAGTGATTGTCATCACCGGCACAACAGGCCAGCTGGGCTCCTACCTGCTGCACTTCGCCTGCACCAGCTCTCGCGTGAAGAAAGTGATCTGCCTCAACCGCACCGCGGACGCCGAAGCCCGTCAACGCAAGGCGCACGCGGACCGCGGGTTGACAGCAGACCTGTCCAAGGCCGAGTTCCTCCACGCGGACCTGTCGCGGCACGACCTCGGGCTCGGCGGCGTCACATACGAGCGCCTGGGCCGCGAAGTAGACCGCATCATCCACAACCAGTGGCCCGTCAACTTCAACATGCCCGTCGAGTCGTTCGAGCCGCACATTCGCGGGGTGCGCAATCTGGTCGACTTCAGCGTCGGCGCGGCGCGGCGCGTGCCTGTTGTTTTCGTCTCGTCTATCGCCACCGTTGATCGCTGGCGCCGACCGGAACCGGTTCCGGAAGAATCATTGCACGATCTCGGCATTGCCACGGGTGGGTATGGTCGGTCGAAGCTTGTCAGCAGTCTGATTCTCGAGCGCGCGAATGAGGTGTCGGGCGTGCCGGTGGAGGTCATACGGGTTGGCCAGATCGGTGGTCCGGCCAGCGAAAAAGGTCGTTGGAATCGACAGGAATGGCTTCCCAGCCTCGTGGCCAGTTCGGTATACCTGGGTATCTTGCCTAACAACATCGGGCAGATGACAACGGTTGACTGGACGCCCATCGAAGGAATCGCCAAGATGGTTCTCGAAGTGTCAGGTGTGACGAGTCATGTGCCCGTTGGAGAGATCTCGGGGTACTTCCATGGCATCAACCCACGTACAACACAATGGGAGACCCTGGCTCAGGCCGTGATGGAGTTCTACGGTGGACGGATTCGGCGGTTGGTGAGCTTCGACGAGTGGGTCAAGGCACTCGAGCAAAGTCAGTCTGAGATGGAGGATGTTAATGTGAATCCTGCTCTGAAGCTGCTGGATTCATACAAGGCGTGGGCTAAGGCGGCGCAGGAGGGCCAAGGGCATGTTGCCATGGAGACGTCGAGGACCACGAGCCGCAGCGAGACCATGGGGGAAATGCAGGCTGTGACGTCGGAACTGATGAAGAATTGGTGTCGACAATGGGCGTTTTGAGTTTTCAGTCGCAGGTCACAGGTGTCCTTACCGCAAAACAAACAATGATTTGAACTCTTTTCTCTTCGCAATCCACCTTGGATACAGCAAACCAGGCTTGTCTCAGCGATGGGACGGGAGGTCGCAAAAAGATTGGACAGATCAAGAACTCATGGAAGTCATGCACACAGCTCACAGACAAATGGAACACAGCAAAATTGGCAACAAGTCCCTGGTTGTATTACCGTACTTGTCAGTCTGCCTCTTGGTTGTGCTCAACGGAACCATGGAAGACTAGAACACCACCAACATTCCCAATCTTGTGAAGCCAACCACAGAATTCAGCGACCTGTGCCGTCGATGATAACCCGATCCAGCTCACACTCCACAACTTGCCTCGCCTGTGTCGCCAACCCCGGCGCCCTCCCACCCCGGCCATAATTACCGCCTGGAGTCTCTGGCCTTGCCATCCACAGGGCGCTGATGTTATCCCCAATTGCTCCAAGCACAATATACAGTTACCAATCTGAGAAGTGCCAATCTGGATGTGTGTCGATTTGAATGTGCTAGAGTGCCGGGTTTGTCGCCATCAGTTGAGTCCTGGGACGCTGGTGATATTACCGATCATGACTTAGGCGTTCACCGTCTCCGTGACGGTGGTCGTCGCCTGCGCAGTGAACGAGAGTGAGGGAGCCTGCCGGTGCTTGAGAGAGAAGCCGACGCCCTGGCGACGTCGGAGAGAGAGCGCGGTTGCCGGACCCTGACGACGCTTCAGGGAAATGCCGAGAAGACTGGTGACGTCAACATCCTGACGGCGCTTCAAGGAGATACCGAGAAGGCTGGTGACGTCGACGTCCTGGCGGCGCTGGAGACGGAGGCGCTCGGCAGCCTCGGCGGTTGAGTCGCTTGAGGTGACTACCGCCACGCCAGAGGGAAGGACACCAGAGGGAATCGAGACTCCAGAAGCCACAGTCACAGTGACAGACTGGGCAGCGGCCGAGGTGGCGGCGAGGAGGGCGAACAAGATGTTCCACTTCATGGTGATGAACGTGTGTGATGAAGATGTGTGAACCTTCGCTGATGTGCACTGGTGTGTTTCGCTGATGATGCTGGAGAATGGATGCTGGAGAAGAAAGCATGCAAGGTGAAAGTTGAGACGGGTCGAGTCAAGGTGATGAAATGAAGAGAAGAGAGAAGAAGATGAGAGGAGAATGGGCCTTCGTCCCCTTATGTAGACGAAATCTTGGCCGACGGGAGGGGATTGCTACACCTTCCCTCCCAAGGGGTAATGGCAGAGCCATTTCCTGAACTTCGACTAAGTTCGTGGTATCGCGATAGCCGTGGTTGCTCTAGAGAAGGAACCGGAAGGCAAGTCTTCCAGATTGCACCGCCAGGCATGTGCACATGGAGTTCAGACAACACCATGGCAGTTGCCTCTCACGAGACGCCATTTCTCTGGGTGGGTTGATTGCATCGTAGCCAGGTCTTCAACCACGCAAAACAACTAGGAAAGGATAGGTACTCAACAACATTTGGAACAGCCCATCAAGACAGAGATGAACATAGGGTCGATCCAGGTAGATTATTAAGCAGGCAATGAAGTACATTCCAGAGGCATTACAATAGGTATCTTCTCGTGGCCGCCATCTTAGGCACTCGAAACAAGTGGTATCTTCTCCTTAACCACCCCGTGGCTTGACCCTGACGAAAAAGTCCACCGGTCTAATGTTAAACCAGCCATCCTGCTTCAACTCGTACCTGGGATTGACCGCCTCAAAATCGATCTCGCGGATTAGCCTGGTCATGACCACCATGAGCCACTCCCATGCCCAGTGCTTGCCGATGCATTCCCTCTTGCCGTTTCCGAACCACTTCTTGACAGCATCCGGAAGTTTCTCGAATGCCTCTCCCATCATCCGCTCCGGCTTGAAGGCAAGAGGCTCCTCAAACACGGCGGGATCGCGGTTGACGCCCGCCAACACGATAATCATGGGCTGGTTGTGCGCCACCTGGTACTTGCCTCCGGCCAAAAGCACAGGCGACTCGTCCCCCGGCCGAGGGACAGGTTCGATGTTGAAGCCAGGAGCGGCACACGACAGGCGCAGTGTCTCGCGAACGAAGCCCGCAACGTAGTGCAGCTGCGCCAGATGCTCCTGTTTCAAGGGTTGGTCACCGACGACGGCGTCAATCTCGTCTCGCGCCTTCACCAGCGTGTCGGGGTTCTGCAGCAGGAACAAGATGCCCGCCGCGATTGCACACGGCGCAGTGCTGCTGCCGATCGGCATGGTGACGATCTCGTCGATGATCTGAGACTCGCTCAGCGCTTTCCCCGTCTCCGGGTCTTTGGCATTCATGAGTGCCCAGAGCAGGTCTCGTCGTGGGTCGTCGGGCCCAGCCGCCTTCCGCTCCTGCAGCACCTCGGCGGCCAACTTCCGCATCACCTTCGTGGCCCGCTTAAACTTGCCGCCGTAGACCAGCCAGTTGAGCAGCTTCGGCCTCGAAGGTCGTTTCATTGCCTCTGATGTCGATTCCTCCATGGCGCGGATCCAGGGGTGTTCCGGACCATTCAGGCAGTTCAGCTTCTTGCCGTACAAAGTCAAAACCGTGGCCTCGAGGGCCAGTCGTTGGAGGTCCTTGAGCGGGTTGATTTCCTTCCCTGCACTGGGGCCTTGCCATTTGGCGATCAGCTCGTCAGTGCATTGATACACCGCATCGAAGTGACCTGCGACTGCCTCGGGACTGAGATGCGGCGCGATGATGCGGTGATGCACGCCCCAGCTCTCCTCGTGATGGAACGCAGTGAACAGCGAGTCGTGCACCGCGTACCGGATCTCGATGATGGGCCCACCAACATACTTGCGGAACCGCTTCTCGTCGCATAGCTCCTCGGCAAGCGCTGCGCTGGCGACGAAGACGATGCGGTGCCCCAAGACATTGATCTGAAATATCTCGCCTGGTACAAGTGTCCGAGTCAGTTTTCGTTGCTAGCCAGCCAGCCATTCTAGTAATGCTGCACTTACCGTACTTCTCAGCCAGGGTCTTGAGGGACCACCATGTGTTGTTGGGGTCAATATCAAAGATATTGCCCAGCAGCGGAACGCCTGGCGGCCGAGGAATCGGGGTCGACATGGTGAGCAGCGCGCAGGTGAGAAGAACGCAGAGGCGCTGGCAAGATTTCGAGGGGAATTTCCCCAGACTTCAAATATGCCATTATTCCCAAGAAATACCGTGGCTGGATG
Source organism: Mycothermus thermophilus (assembly GCA_011316235.1). NCBI lineage: Eukaryota > Fungi > Ascomycota > Sordariomycetes > Sordariales > Chaetomiaceae > Mycothermus > Mycothermus thermophilus. Next base: position 1,769,995 of record QQBE01000006.1, read on the forward strand.
ACCTTAGACATTTGGTTACCTACCATATGTGTCACGGCCAGCTGAGCTGGCAGGGGGAGCTGTGTGACAACCAACTCTAGATCCATTCCGAGTCCGAGTCTCCCTGTGTGGAGCTGACCTTTGTATGTACATAGCGCGCAAAGGGCGGCGGACGTGGCCGATCTCCAACCCTTGATTTTCGGCTCGAGCCAGTCATCGCTGGTGTTAACGTCTCCGGAGCTGAGACATGCAGCGAACTTGCCATGGGTTGGTTCGCTGATCGTCACCACAACTGGCGGGCCATCGGCAGGCTTCCGACAGGGTGCCTGGCAACGGCGGACAGCTAAGTAGCCCATAGACCAGGGCTTATGCAACAGCTTCTCCTAGCGCCAATTAGAGCCTGGCATAGTTCTTGTGGGCTACTGGGAGGGAAGATCTACTAATATGTGCAGGCTGCTGCTGGACTTCAATGCTATTATTAACTGAGGTGCGTTCATTTCAGATTCTCATTCCTAATGGACATCATGCTCGAAAGCGATAGAAACGGGGTATCCAAGTGGTATCATGCAAAAACCGAAGACCAAGAAACGACCGATCCAACGCCAAAATATCCATCCTCTCATCCCCGAACTCGTTCATGATCATCGCAGCATCATCGGGACATACCCTACCTGCCCGCGAATATTAGACCCCTGTCTTACCCACCAACTCATATTGCGAACCCCCACCCTTCGAGGCATAGCAGCCATTATCAACGCTGTACCCCCGCGGCACTCCCCGCATTTCCATGTCGCCGAGAACCTCCTTGCTCTCCAGGTCGTCGAAGCGGTCGTGAGTCGTGACGCGAACCTCTTGTGTGACAAATATTTGGCCGAAGAGGTGCGATGCCGAGGCGACAAGAGGACCCCAAAAGACGGGGATGCTGGCGCAGATGCAGGCGGACGCCGTCTCGAGACCGGCCATGACGATGGTGATTGGGCCGTACCACGTCGGATCGAAGGTCGGGTAGGTTGCCGCTCCGGTCTTGATGGTGGTCGCAAACCGCCAGATGGAGAAGATGTTGACGCTGTAGGGGGTTGAGTGTGAGTTACCCTGCACCGCCAATTATTCGTACAACGCCAGGGCGGGACTTACATTGTTCCCATGGTGATGATACCAACAAGCCCAAGCCGAGTCCGCTCCGGCGCTGCGGGATCAAAGTAGAGTGGCACCGGCAGAGCCATGACCACAAGATCCAGCACCATGTTGACGGCAGCATGGCTCTCGTACACAGCCTTAAACTCGCGCACTGACTGCGTGCCGTATCCGTAACACCGCAACCCAGAAATGTCCTGCTCGTACAGCACCGTCCAGTAGTCGGACACGGGAACGCACGGAACCCAGGCAATGATGGAGTAAGCAACGCCCCAAAGCGCGATGAGGACAATGAGTGCCCGACATGTGTTGTACAGACGCGACCCGCGCTCGTACAACCTGTTGTATTGCAGCAGGAGGGAGATCTTGATCAGCGCGGTCGACATGACGTAGGATCCGTTGAAGACGTAAAAGCTCTGGTGCGACCGTCAGCTACCACGAGGCCGAATGAGTAACGGGGTGTGAGAAAAGGAGTCACGAACGTGGAGGAAGGCCGAAGCAGAGTCCATGGTAAGAAGCAGCAAATGCTTCCCTAGGCCATGATTTGTTGCTGTTCGTGATACAGTTAGCAGGTGTCTGTGAATGGCTTCCCTTCTGGAAACATTGGAACATACCGATGCAAATACTCCCCAACCCGATAGACATGGTTAACTATTCATGGTGTCAGCCAGGGCCCATGCCGTTTTGGCAACCAAGTTGGCGGAAACATACCAAGGACAACACAACGAAAAAGTCATCCCATCCTGGCGCCTTGACATAAAGGAACCTCACTCCTAGCCTGATGGACACGAAGAGCCAAGATAATACCTGCTTCTCGTTAGCATTTGTTCGCTTCGGCCACCGGAAACACATACCAAGAAGGTTATACACAAGCCCAGGATGGTCTCGCGCCGGTTGATGGCCGGCATGGGCTCACCGAAGTTGTCGGCGGCTCCGATGAGCCCCATGAGGGTGTCGTCTCCGGCCATGGCGGCCTTGGTATGGAGAACCGGATCCGAAGTGGGCCTCTTTCTGCTCTTCGCTTGAGATGCAGAAGGCTGTCTTATGAGAGTCGCGGTCCAAGAGACGTGAAGAACATGGGCCTGGTGGCGGCTCGGTCCTTGAGTTATTATTGACTGTGGGCGAGGGCAGTCAGACCTCCGGATGCCAGCATCTAGTAGGGGAGGTTTGACAGGTTTGACAGTGGGGAGGAGACGTGCTACGTGGGGATGTTATCATAGAATACGCCGTATCCCAGGGGGTCAGTGAGGTGTCATCACAACCTCAACACTACCGACGATGCTCCCCCACTCCAATACGATGTCCCCCGCCATCGCCTATTGATAGCTTGGCGAGAGGTGATGAAGTTCATCGCGCAGCAAGCTAAGGCACTTTCCCCTGACGAAGTGTAACATCTCCTGCATCCCATGCAAGACCTGCAAAAGCATTCTTGCAGCTTTCGCAGACATGATCACCAAGCCTGCGATGACGACTTGATGATTTGAGATATTTTTGTTCGTTTCGCGTTTCTTTTTCCTCCCCTCGACTCTTCCTTATCGCTCTGGGCACTGTTGATCCCCAATCGCTCCCCCAGTTCTCCAGGATGAGACAGTGACATGGTGGGCTTCTGACGTTTCATCGCGCATCTGCCGCGAGGGGAAAGAGTTGCTGCACGTGGTTAACCGCAAGGCACCTTGCGCATCCGTGCGGCACTCGCCTAGGCCCTTCTTCGGCTGCTGCATGCATCCTTGGATGCAACGAGCTTGTCGTTGGCACTTTGAGACCTGTCGCGATGATGCGCCCCTCTTTTCTTGAGCTTGTTGCGTCGTAGTCTATATCGGACATTATTCAAAAAAAGGCAACTGGGCCGGCATCCCTCAGAGCTGCAGGAACGTCGTGTGAAGAAAGTGACGAGCCCTTCGTGCAGCGCTTGAAGGATTTGTTTGAGCTTGATTCCTCTGGTGTCTCACCCAGCGGAGCGCGTTGGCAGAAAACCAGAGGCCGGCAGAATCGGCCGGAACCACCTCCGAGAACCGAGATCTTCGTCCTTCAGGTTCCGGTGATCGTCCGTGCAGGCCGGCCGGAATGCCCCACTTCATGCCGAAGGGGGCTCCGGGACTGAAGCATGCACGCCATAGACATCAAGGTTCGCCACGGCAGGCCAACTCCCTCACCAGGGAAAGATAGGTGAGCCAAGTAATTCATGGGCATTTCTCAGAACCGTCTCTTTGATGCACACGTCGAGAGCTCTCTCTATTATTAACAGTTGCTTTAATTTATCGCTGTGAATGCACTCCAGGCTATTACTAACGGAACCGAGATGCTGTCTATTCATACAAGTGTTTGTTTTCGTAAGAAGGCGTCACTAGCTCCACTAGAGCCGTCTTGGGGTATCAATGCACGTCGAAAAGAGATCATCCACAAACGTCGTCACCGCCTCGTCGCCCTCCTTCTTCACCTCGACCTTGGATGTCCCCATTCCAAGTACATTCGTCACCTCCTTCAACTCGATCGCCTGGTCGTAGGACGGCACGACGCCGCCGGGTCGCTGGCCGCGCAGGCTCGTGTGCCGCGCCAGGCCTTGTGCACCGTCCACGCTGTCATGGCCATGGCGAACCACCGGGCTTGCGGGCCCTGCGGTCTCGGTTTCCTCCACGTCGACTGTCACCTCTTGGGAAATCATGATGCCGCCAAATGTCTTGGGGGCGGACGGGATGGGTGGAACCGGCGGTTCCAAGTCCGGCTTGGTCTCCGTGGTCACCACCTCGCCTGGTGACTTGGAGAGTGATTGCCGGATTGACCCGGGCAGGGAGTCACGGCGAGCGTCACCACCGGCACCGCCATGACGGCTGTCTCCGTGGCTCGTGTATTGCGGAAGAGACGCAACGCTCTCATGGCAGGCCATATCTGTCATGTTCTCGCGACTAGCAGAAACGAGCTTGACAGCATCCGGTGGGGAGCTGCGCTCTGAGCGATGCTTGCTAGAGCCCGCTTGATGTCGCTGAACGAGGTTTGACCGAGGTGAGGAGTCCCGCCAGGGGAAGAGGAACTGGGCGACGTAGTCGCGATACCGAGCGGGCGGAGGCGCGGCCACTGCATTGTAACAGGCGGCATCCAGAACCGGCGCGATGGTCCGGTGAACTGCGCGGCCGAAAGCGGCGTTGTGCGGTGAGTTCTTGTAGATGAGCTGCTGGGTCTTGAAGAAAGCCAAAGGAATGAACTCGAAGGCGGGCGCGTCCACCCGCACATGGATGGGAATCATCAGCGTGAACGCGATGAGCGAGCAGGTTGCTGGGCGGGCGTCGTTGTTGGGGGATGCACACGGGACGTGCGTTACCTTGGACACAAGCGTGGCATTGTCGAAGACCGGATCTTGGACGGAGGCCCGCAAGCTTCGAATCCCATCCAAGAGCAACGCAGCAAAGTGAGACTCGCGGGGCGGAAGGTCGCCTGCATGCGTAAGTTGCCGGTGAAGAGCGCCTAGGGTCATCCCTTCGAGACGGCGGAGGAAATCCACGTGGCTGTTCTCCAACCGGTCGATAGGCAACTCAGCAGTCGGCAGGAGATTCCGCGCCCGCTTCCTCACCAAGACGTCGAAGCCGGTCTGGTGAACCTGGGTACGCACGGCAAAGATGCCGACATGCACACCGGGTTCCATCATTGCCCCTTTCGCGTAGCGTTCCATATTCTTCAGCTTTTCGTCGAGATTGCTGGTCCTGATCTGCATCTTGGTCCGGATGATGTGAGAAACCTGGCGCGGCTCAGCGAAGCAGTAACCAGCCGCGGCAAGATGGTCGACGTGAGCGCTGTCCACTTTGCGAACCAGGAACATGAGATGGCCCTGGCCATTGCGCCTGGGCTGAGCCACTCCTTTTTCCGCAAGATCGTTCGGGTCGTGTCGATTGCCCACAGCCGATTCGGATCCTTCGCTGATTGAGCCGGCGCCCTGCGTACCACCCGTGGTCAGGATCTCATTCCAAAGAACTCCCGCGTCGACAAGATCCTCGTTCATCTGAGAAGCGAGCGAGGCGGCGGCGACGCAGAACAACTCGCAGAAGATCGTCTCATAGTTCTCGATGATGTGGCCTTCGGAATCCACAAGTTCGATGCCGGTGCGAACGTTACGGTCAGTGTGGGGGAGGAACGCCAAATGTTGATTCATCTTTTCCAGCAGGGCAGAAATGCTCGGCCAGCTCCTCGACGCTTGGAAGATCCAATGGAACAATGGGTGCGCAGTGGAAAAGGTCTCGTTATGCGTCTGCAATGAACGTCAGACAAACGGACAAACGGGCCAACAGGCAAGCTGCGACAAAACGAAGTCAGTCGTACCTTTTGCAAGAAGGTGCTGGTAACCACCTCGCTGGGCAGAAAACCGTCCGGCGTCACCAGGATCCTGCCGCTCTCATCAAAGACCGCAGCCGCGAGAGTGATCCTCTGAGCACGTCGGGCGTAACCCTTGCGGACTCGAGCCGAGTACATGGCGAGGCCGGCCATGATGACACAGGCGGCAAACGACTAGGAAACAAGAGGTCAGTTGATAGTCCACGGGACAGATGTCCCTCAGGGAAAGCTCACCAGGCAGGCTGTGACGATGACCGTGGTGTTACGAGAGGCGTTACTAGCGCCCACGTTGACATAGATCAAGGTGAACCGGGTTCCCATAACCGCACACCAATGCATTCCCGAGACGGCGCCGGCGAGGACAACGGCGCAACCAAGACGCTTCCACCAAGAATTTGTCCAGGAGCTTCTGAAGATGAAGAAGAGGGCCAAGGCGACGGTACTCGCGGCGGCGGCAATGATGACGGACCCAACGACGAAGGCGGTGATGTATCGACATTGGTAGTTGCTGATGGAGGCGTTGCCGAGGTAGTGCATGCCGCAGATGGCGCCTCCGGACAGGACGCCCGAGACGCTGACGCGCCACCAGCTGACGCGGGCGTTGGAGGCGCTGGTCCCGGTGACGACGAAGAAAGCAATGAGCAGCACGACGATCGGGACGAAGAAGGAAGCAACGGTGACGCCAACATTGTAAGCGATCTGAACATCGGGCTCTCCATTAAGCATCGTGGTTGCGCGGTTGCCAATGTAATGCTGTTGGGACGAGATGAAAGGTCAGAGGGCTTTTCTTTGTTTTGGACATATCTCATGTTGGCGCGGAGTTGAGATGCGGCCTTACCATACTCCAGATGGCAACACCTCCCATTGTGATGGATGCGCCAAAAAGAAGCAGGCTGTCCAGTGGTTAGTTGAGTCGAATTGCTCGCGGCCACTTCCAGCTTCACACTCACTTGTTGTAATAACCTCTCCTCGAAGTGCGCCGATGTATCAATTCGAGAGTTGAGGCCGCACCGACGAAGCTAACCACGTAACTGAGTACCAGCAGCCATGGCTCGAATGAGACACGAACTGTCTGGCCCAGGTACTGGGCGAGATCCTGTTCAGTCGTCGCCATTTCCCTGGTCCAGTTGCCTCAAAAGGTGTGTGTTGGTGATGGCTCGAACCATTCGGCCTCGCTCACCCCAAGTCGGCAGCTTGCTGATTGATAAAGGATATTGTGGCTGGGAGGCTCGCTGAAGAGAGGTGGAGAGCGAGCAGTTGAGGGGGTCTGTATCAAAAGAGAGTGGGATGGAGGATCTGGTAAGATAACTCGTCCTTCTCATGCATGGATGAGGCGAATACCTGCTTGGGAACTCCCGGATGGTAGGTCCAGGCCTGGTCGACCACCACCTCAGGTTGTATCCAGCCCTGCGTGATTGGGTTGGCTAGGAAGAAAAAGAAAACCCACGGAGTCCCGGCAATGAAGCATGCATGTGGCGGGTAGGTAAAGTCCATCATCCGGCTCGGCCAGTCTGACCTGCATGTGCATCTCATCCAGTGTTATGTATAGGACTGGACTAAACTTGGACCCCTCCCAACTCTGGGTCACCCCGGTCTCTCCAAAGTGCACAGATGTGGCTTTCAGCTCGTCGCCCATGGACGAACCTCTGTGACGACAGGCTGGAGGACACGCTAAGCATTGCATAACCACCAGCAAGACCCCTCGCAAGGTCCGAAGGACAAGGGGCTTCGTCGAGAGGCCCGTTGGTGAGAGGATTCGGCAGAGGTTACCTTCGGTCTCAAGGAAAGGGCCTAACAAGGGGTTTTCTCCCCTGCAGCACGCCATTAGTTTGCCCCTTGGATAATTCCTTCAATTGAAAGGCTGACATGTTACACAGTGTTCAACAAACATGATCCGGGCAGTACATCCGCCTTGGCCCTGGCCTGGCCAACCAACAGCCAAGGCGACACCATGGGTAAAATTGGTCGAAAGTGAGCTGCGAGTGAGAGATTCACAGCAGCGGTTAAAAACAGACATGTCAGCCACCAAAAACCGCGCCGGCGAATCGGTCATGATCTGGCGCCAAAAACAAGGCGTCAGTGCCACACGCCAGAGAGCAACTGGCGTACTACAGCAGTGCGCGTTGGGGGCTTCAAACGGTCAACATGGAATACCCTAGTGGCAGTTTTGAAGTTGGAAGGATGATGTTGCTGCGAACTGGCCTGGGCCATGGCTTCCAGGTTGTTTGGTGAAACGCACGGGCTGGCGGATGACAGGTGGTGGCGACTGTGGATCGAGAAGAAGTCATGATCCTCAACCTCTGTAGGATTGGCGATCAATGAGCACAGATCCCGATCTGCCAAGACTCTTAGAAGCTTCGACATCATCGACGACGCCGAAGATGATGAAACCAGGCCTTACATAGTTAGCCCAAGTCGCTACTAAGCCATTGTTAGTATTGATATCGCGCTAATGCGTGCACCCGAGAAGGCGCCGTCTTTCCCACGTGCTAATTGCCGAAGCCACCAGCCACGGCGCCCCGAAACCCCAGACGCCGTCACTTTGCTCGGTTGGGACATCCGAGCACACAAGATCCAGCGGCCGAGCGGATGTCGGCATCGACAGCATCATCTGTGGCTGTATCCGTACGGAGCACACCCAATCCAAACTTCAGGGACTCAAGTGGCTTGACCATCACGGCCAACTTCAGATACCATTGCGTCAATCATTGAGAGATATCACATTTATTGGCTCAAACGCCCAGAACGCTCTTCGCGGGCAGAACGCAGGCGCAGCACACGAAACAAGATACAGTACGGGTCGAACAGCCAGGGTACGTGATTCAGCCAGTCACAACAACACACCAATGGGCTTGACGAACCGGCGAACCTGGGAACAAGGGTGGAAGTTTGTCACCAACAAAGCCAGGGCCCGGGTCCCCGTTTCCGACCGCTGCAGAGATCTGTTTCTTCAGCGGTCGCTTGTGGCTCCCCACGATACTTCGGAAATCCTTCCGAGGCGCTTGGCCGGAGAGATAGCGCAATGAAGGTGCCTGACTAGTTAAGAGGATGATGATAACAGTCACTGCCGTGTTACATCAAACATTTATCTGCGGTTGTTCTGTATGCAGATGGCTGTGACGTGCTCTGAATCACTTCACAGTGGTGAGCTTCCAGGGCCGAGAACTCCAAGGCTTCGGTTCCATCGAATCTTGCATGTCGGTGTACTGAGTAGGTGCCCTGGCAGGTCCTTTTTCTCCGACACCCATGAAACCCCTTGGCCATGCATCGAGCCACCTTGGAATTTTCACCGGTGGGGCTCTTCGGGCCCGGAAGACATACAGTAACCGGGGTAAGTTGTGTTTCTTTACAAAAGGCACTAAGTACACGCCGTTTTCTGCAGATACTTACTCCGTGGTCTATTCCAATCGGCTGTTACGGACTCAAAAAGTTTTGGTCTATTACACTACCTACATAATACGGAGTGCACTAGTCTTTCGGGCGTCGCGAAATCTGTGGACGCTGCCGTCGAGGGATCCACTCCTTTGCCAAAGGCTGTCCTCTGGTGCACGGGAGTAGGATGCAGTCCGTGCTAGGATTTGAGGAAGACTGGGACAACCTCGACACATACCAACACATCCTTCTGCCATCTGAGATTTATAGCAAAGCCTTTCATAACTAAGCTCGACGGAGTATCACTCCGGTATCTTGCGTCTATATTTTCAAGGTATAGTGCTTCTTGATTCCCTCCAAGCATGGCATTGACTCAGTAGCACTCTGTTGTCGACGCATACGGGCCCTTTCCACGCACAATACGTATCCCACTCTTTCACCTGTTGAGCTTCTTCATATCCCTCGCCGAATCCGCGAAGGAATAGGGGGACCTGAAGAGCGGGGTCACCGCCGCCATCCACATCGTCTCCGGACCTAAGTTTTGATCGGTGTTTGTGGAGAAGTCTCCAGCTCAGCGGGGCTCAACGTCGCACGGACTGGTATCCCTCTTGACTGAACATGGCATCCCAGCAGTCGGTTATCGACACAGGAAGCTTACGTTGGTCAGGTGTGACATAATAGTAGCCCTTCAGGGAAACGTAGAGGAACGAATCCCTGGAGGAGGCAAGCCAGTCGGCGGGATGACCGATGATACTCCAACTGATGGTGAATGGACTTTGAAGATCGCCTACGTGTTCGAGTGGCTAGTCCTCCGAGAATTAGTGAAGTTCCGGAAACTCAAGCGCCAGACCACGGGCATGTCGTGTTCCCACAGCCGCAAAAGCCGTTCCTGCCATCTGATTCACGGGAAAGCACGAGCTTGAGTAAAGACATTACCAAGCCAGGACGCCCTGTCCTCCTCGTAAGAAGACTGAACATATTATTGCAGGTTACTGTCGATATGCTGTCTCTAACTCTGAATGAAGAAAAGATGTTTGGCCATCGACTCACTTTGACAATGACACTATTATGAAGTAAATTGCGATATCTCGAGCAGACACATGGTCCTCCCATCTCTCTTGAGACAGATTGTCTAAGAGTTCTTGTCAAACTTTTGTCAATCCAGCGTCGTGGGAGCAAGATCCACGCTGGGATTGACACGGCAAATAGTTAGCTCTATTATTTGCAAACTTGGGATTAGGGATGATGAGAAGTGAGAGCTGAGTTCCCAGCCTGCCGGAAGGAAGAAATCAACATTGTATGCTATGTCATCGAGTGTCTGAGAAGCCATGGGTATGGGTAATGATGCGCCCTCCCGAAGAACCGACATGCAAACTGAACTCCTCGGACAGATGCGTATAGCTTCTTCCTGTCTCATGTTCAAAGATCGAAAGTTGCTACTTTTCTTGCTTGGGCTAAAAGGTGTCAATGAAAAGCTGAGGAGCCTGAACCTGAGTGAATTGGAGAGGATGACAAGAATCGGTTCAGAGTGTTCCTGGAAAGTACTGGGACTGGTGTGGATTGTCTTGGGGGATATGTTTCTCGGAATAACACCTCAATTAATTAGTTTTTTGTGAAGTGAGGCCTGCCATGCAGTCTAGGAGGGGCAAAGAGATGCGGGGTTCCACAAGCAGCGTGGAACACCTCCAATCTTAGTGTTTACTTTGTCAGCAACTGGCAAGTTTGTTTCCTCGGTCAGGAAATGAAATTTCTCTGCTCTTTTTTTCTTGACAGTTTGTACCAAACTTGGAAAACTCCACCATCACGAACCCTTCTCACCCAATGGCCGACCTTGTGATTTCGGTCCAAGGCGCTGAACGCGCGCAGTCGAGCGCAGCCTTCATGAAATCCATCGATTGGAACGTCGAGGCATTTCTTGACGTCGACGATCTCCGGGTTACATCAATCTACTCGTCTTTGTCGAGCCTCTACAAATCCGAAAGGTTTACCGACATTACCATTTGCTGTGGTGGTCGCCGATTCAAGGTCCATCGAGCAATCGTGTGCCCTCAATGTCCTTTCTTTGACAAAGCGATGTCGGGCGCTTTCATGGTTAGCTTCCTCATGAACCCAGATCACTTGGGCTTCGAAAACGCTGACGAGCACAGGAAGGGAGAACCCAAGTCCTCAACCTACCTAAAGATGACCCGGACGTCCTCGAGAAGTTACTTGAGTTCTTGTACACCGGAAACTACTCCTACCAACTGAACTCACCGAAAGAGCCGGATGACGTCTGCATTATGACCCCAGACGAAATCCAAGATGAATTGCAGACAGACCCAGGTGTGACCATTCTGGAGGGGGAACCGATCAAGCCACGCCGCCCAGGAGATGATGATGAAAGTGAGGAGGAATATTTTGATGAAGACGAACCCAACCACGATGGCTCTTCACAGGATCCAGGCCAACCGCCCACACCCTCCGAGCCAGAGGAGGAATACAATGAGAATCCTGCTGGCGAGGGACACCCACCCTCAGCTCCCGAGCCGGATCGTGAGGAGGAAAAGTCGCCCGACGACTGGATCAACGAACGGCATACCCATAGCGACCTCTTTCTTCACATGAGGCTGTACGTCATGGCAGACAAGTTCGGGGTCCCTATCCTCAAATTGCTGGCAAGAAATCGGTTTTACAGGGCTGCCGAGCTCTCATGGAAGGAGGCAGAGGAATTTCCAGATGTTGTTGATGAGATTTATGAAACTCATCCCAAAGAGAGGGCGCTGGCCGACATCGTATGTCGTCTGGTCGGATCTGTCTTGACTCAGGATGACCATCAGCGACGACGCCTTGAGCCTGTGATGCGGAAGCATGGTGACTTTGCCGTCGATGTCATGGCATACATGATCAGAGACAAGACGTTGAGTTGGGCATGAAGGTGCAGCGTGCATAATTACTAGCGCGATTAGGACAGATCAGACTGCTTGACGTGAGGCTCGGGCAAAAATGTAAGCTGAGTTATCCGACTTCTTCGACTCATTTTGAATGCTTTAACTTTTCTGTCTCCCTCATGACAAACTCAATTCCCCCCTTCCCGTCATTCCCAAACCTCATAATCATCATTTCCAGTCGAGGGGGAGAGGGCGCAAGCGGTGATCTGTGAGCAAGCGGTGCTGTGAGCGACTGTGAAAGCTGGCCAGCCATGCGCTCGGAAGGCTGATGTCCTGCGGAAGGTCCCAAGATTCCGCTTATGTATGAATCAGGCTTCCCTGCCCTGAACGTTCAAGAAATGGCCTGCCTCACTGATGATGACGCGGAAGCCCAAACGTGGTGAGACTGTGAGGCTGAGGCCACTGTGAATGGTGAGAGGTGGACGAATCGGGAGGCATGGCGTTGGGCACCAACGAGAGGCCTCCGCGACATGGGAGCTTGGTGAAAACAGGGTCCACTCAGCTGCTGTGGCCAAGGGCGGGGGGGATGCTGGGCATTTCAAGCTCGCCCCATCCTCGCCATGTCAATGATGAATGCTGAAGCATTTGGATGCTTCTTTCACAGCGTTGGCGGCCGACCGTGTCCAGGGGGTTGCTTTGTTTAGCCATACATATTGGGGCTGCCCGGGAGTTTATTGACCCTTGAAGGTCTTTCGACCTCGAATCTTACATAAGGTACCCGATTCGGGTGGCATAACCACCACCCACTGTTGAGATCTTCCAGCGTCAGAGTGTGCAGACCACCAAGCAACCAACATGACAACACGACCGCAAAAAGAAGCAAGGTCATTGTCTGCCATCAATTATTTGGCCGCAAACCCACCACAATACCCTTACCATCCCGAGCTCCGTGAATCTTTGATCTTGTACATTTCCCGGGTTCCCGGAACTCAAGGTAAGTGAACCGACAGTCTCGAGAGGTTCAGGTTCCACGAGGACTCACTTATTTGGTGTTGCAGATGTCATCTTATCTACATTTCGGCCTCTGAAAAAGAACGTAACTGCCGAGGATATTGCGAACTCCCTTTACTATGTTCACCTCAACACTCCCGAGGATGAGGCGTTGGTAGCACCGCCAAAACCAGCGCATGCTGTCTCGCCCCGGTCCAGCATCGAGGGCGCGAGGAGTCCTATTCCTAGAAAGCCATTGCCGCCCTCTGCCATTGTGGTCGGTCTAGAAAAGAAGGTTATGAACAGCAACAACTCCGGGCCCGTCCCACCGCCGACAACGGCTGTACCAGGTGTTCCTCCTACCACAGAGCCGGCACCTCTTGCACCGTCTCCCCAGATTGAGCCAGCGGGTTCTGATGGCGACGGGATTGAGGGCTACCGTCAGAACCCGGTGTTCCAGAAGAGACAGTCAGCTGGACTGACCGAACTCCCCCCCGACCCATCAGGGTCTTCGGCTTCGCCACCCCTTGCCCCGCGACCTCCACAGCCTATGATGTCGACGCCTGAGACGATATCAGGCCAAAGCTCGGAACTCAGCACCACTCCAGTACCAGATCCTAGAATGACTGTACCGCCAATGACACCACCAAGGATGGTGCCAAATCCTGGGCGGCCCTTTTCTCCCGTGTCCCAAACATCACCGCGACCCCCTTCTCAAATAACGTCTCCAGGGAGACCAGGGACAGGTCCAGCATCAGCGATTTTCTCGCTCACCATTATTCGGCGCGATCCAACTACCGGAATACAGTGCAACGTGGGCAAGATCTTGTCATTCCAAACGAATGTGCCGACACCAGAAACTGCGGCTCCAAACCTCGACCCGAACAACTTGGGCGAGCTACTGCCCTTCACCCAGCACATCACTATCCGCTTGGAAACATCTGGGTACGCCAAGTACCGCGATCTTCCCAGTCGAGCGGATGTCGGGAAATTCCGGTTATCGTCTGGAGCATCGCTGGCGCAGCAACTCAGTCAAATGGGAGTGAGCGGGACCTCGGCAGATGCCACAGAACAGAGGCCCACATGGAAACCAGTCGAGCAGGGCTTTACACGCGAAGTGGTCATGGCATACGGACCGAGCTTGACGGGGCACCTGAAAAAGCCGTTCCATCGCCGACGACGACCAGGCAGTCCCCCTCAAGGCGGTCCCAATGCCTCTGGGGAGGGCGCTCCTGCACCCCTGCACGCATCACACACGAGACAGGGAAGCACCTCGACCGTTGGCTCGGTCGATTCCTCTGACGGGCGGCATTCTCCAACACTCATCACTCAACCAGGACCTGGGCTCAAGCCGAAAGGCTACGTGTTCATGAGCCCTTGGAATGGACGCTGTGAGTTCCGCACGAGCGCCAACGGTCGTGCCCTGAAGCTTCGCCACGTCCTCGACCCCGGCAACGTCAAATTCGATCCGCGCGAAGTCGCCCAAAGCATCCGAGACGCCCAGGCAATCGGCCGGTCCAAGGGAGAAGAGCTCGCGTCGGCGCTTGCTGGGGCGAAACCAGTGAGCGAGCTGCGGTATAACTTGCCACAATCCGCCCGTCACCGTCGGGCTTCTGAACCCGACGCCAAATCCAAGGGTGGTCGGCATTTACCGGGACGCCTCAATAAGATCCTGCATCACGGGTCGCATAGCAGCGGGGATGAGTTTGAAAGCGATGACGACAACTTGGATGAGGATCCGTCTCTGGATCTTACAGGCCTCGGACGGGAAAACGCGGGAGGCGGGTCACGGGCAAAACGAGCAAAGCTTGGAAAGCTGATAATCCATGACGAAGGATTGAAGATGCTGGATTTAGTTGTGGCAGCGAATGTTGGTGTTTGGTGGACGACCTGGGGACGCTCGGATTGATGGACGAGAAATGATCAGAATAATAGCGGATAGAGTCAGTCCAGTTCTTATTTTTAAACAGAAGCTACATCGCCCCCGCGCATGCTGGCCGGTGTAAGACAAGCATCGAGGTTGTTGTATTTTGGAGTAGTGAGCGTCGCGTCCGATGTCCCAAAGTTCCGAAGCAGGCTCGGACGAACTGCCTGGCTCTGCACTCTGCACAGCGATGGTGCCCCACCACACCGCGGGGTCGGCGGAGATATCACGTGACAACGGGTTAGTACCCCACACTTTCGGCCTGCTGCCAATCATGACCTGGGAAATGTCATCGGCAAGCTTGGCGATCGCAGCTCCAACTTCATTGCCCGTTGGTCCATCACCAGCCCAGGATCACAACCTCAGGGAGGACAACGCCACTGGGGATCGGCAATCCGTCGCCTCACCTCTCCGCTCCTGCCGACTCCTCTAACGAAAAGAACCCCCGAGCCGACATACAAATCCACTTCTTCGTCGACCCCGTGTCTGCCTTTCGCGCTAACCGACACACATCGGAACCGGTGCGCGAAAAGTCTCGCCGTTCACTCTCCAACTTGTTCCGCCCATTGCCGTCGATCCACATCGATATCTCCCCGGTGCGCCACTGTAGCGCTGTGCGCAGAACCTAAACACCATGATCACGCCTTCTGCCGTGTCGCTGGCGGCTCGCCAGACCGCCCTCGTCCGGGCTCCCTCGGCCCTTCTCCGCACCACTCCCGCACAACTTCTCGTCGCGAGGCGAACCTATGCGACCCCGGCCGGCCCGCCGCCGAAGAACTTCCGGCTCAGGCCGCCCACGACTTGGGACGAGGAGAAGGAGAGCACCATCGAGAAGGTTGGAAAGTACTTCCTCATGACCGAGATGCTGCGGGGCATGTACGTGCTCTTGGAGCAGTTCTTCCGGCCGCCGTAAGTGGTTCTTTCTTCTGAAATTGCTCCTAATGAACGGACTTGAACTGATTCTTGAGCCAACAGTTACACGATTTACTACCCCTTCGAAAAGGTTTGTTGACATCCTTGCGGCCCCTCTGCAAAGCAAACATCGATATTGTCCTAGCACCATGTCTTGGGCGATGATATTTTGGGACAACTGTGTATGTTGCTAACCTCTGTTAGGGTCCCATTTCTCCCCGGTTCCGTGGCGAGCACGCTCTGCGCCGGTATCCTTCTGGTGAGGAGCGCTGCATCGCCTGCAAGCTGTGCGAGGCTGTTTGCCCGGCTCAGGCCATTACCATCGAGGCCGAAGAGCGTGCCGACGGCTCCAGGAGGACGACGCGCTACGATATCGACATGACCAAGTGCATCTATTGCGGCTTCTGCCAGGAGTCATGTCCCGTTGACGCCATTGTCGAGTCCCCCAACGCCGAGTATGCCACCGAGACGCGCGAGGAGCTGCTTTACAACAAGGGTACGCCCGGGTAACCTACTCTGGTATGCTTCAAACGACGCTGACATTTCCTGCAGAGAAATTGTTGGCAAATGGTGACAAGTGGGAGCCTGAGCTCGCTGCTGCTATCCGGGCCGATGCCCCTTATCGGTAAACCTTGACGGCGAGGAAACGGGGGAGTATGGAGTGTAAAGGTCAGGCCAGGATGCAAGCGCTGCCTTGTTGGTGCTGTACATACTGCGAGTGATGCTTTATAGCAATTCAACCTCGAGCAACATTTCCTTTGTGCCTGATCATGTTCCTAAATGCTCTGTTACTCTTGATTTCCGTGTGCTGGCCGGCCATGGTGTTGATGGTGACGGCATCTGGACGGATGTGGATCTGATATCACGTGACCCTGCACAGGCCAGCCTCCGTCACCCATGTTCCAAGCTCCCGCTGTCCCGCTGCAGCTTTGCAAGTCCGGGCGAGAAATTTACCACCAACCTACTGCTTCTGGCAACCTGCCGAACAACCACCTCTCCCCATTGCGAACCCCCGATTGAGCCCGCCCCAAGTCCCCGGGTCGAGTCAATTGCCGTCTTGCACACTCCGGATCCCTATCCCCGACCAGAACCCGTCATCCAAAATGTTCCGCTCCGCCGTCCTCCGGTCCGCTGCCACTGTGGCCCGCGCCGCCGTCCGTCCCACTCCGTCGGCCGTTGCCAGGAGATTCGCCCTCGCCCCCGCCCCTAGGGTCAGCGCTTTCACTCCCAAGACCGTTTCCTTCCAGGCCGTCCGGTGTTACGCCTCGGGTGGGGGGCTCCAGGAGGAGGAGGTCTATGAGCGCATCAAGCAGCTGCTCTCCAACTTCGACAAGGTGGGTTCGGTCATTTGGTCATTTGGGAGGGGTTAAGACTGTCGGAAGACCGGGGGAGTGCGCGGTGGCTTCTCCAACCACTGTTGGACGTCTTTTCCTGGTCCTCCAGCGGCCTATTTCCCTTGCCTCTCGTTGAGAAACATGTACTAACGGTTTCCCAGGTCAACGACCCCGCCAACGTGAGTAACCCCTCAGCCGCGGCGAGACAATGACCCCGTTGCTCTTCATGATCTAACACGACGTCTTTTCTCTTTTGGCAGATCACACCGAAGGCGCACTTCGCCAACGATCTCGGCCTGGACAGCCTGGACACCGTGGAGGTTGTGATGGCGATTGAGGAGGTATGCATCCCACCGATTATACCCGGACTCGAGACTCCTTCCTGTCTTCGCGGCTATCCACCGAAACCCGCGTATTGTCACGATGCTGACGGTTTCTTCTGTAGGAGTTCAGCATCGAGATCCCGGATAAGGATGCCGACCAGATTCACAGCGGTATGTTTGCGCTTTTCATCCCAACCCGTCTGCATACCCTGCTAACACATCTTGCCCATCCAGTCGAGCAAGCCGTCCAGTACATCCTCAAGCAGCCCGACGCTAACTAAACCTTTCCCACTCCCCACCTGTACCATATCATGACCATATCATACAAGTCCTACCGCACATTCCGACCTGGTTTCTCTCCGGTCTGTTCGGCGGTGTTTTACAACGTATTTTGCGTTTTCTGGACGGAGTAGCCGGCACTATGCCACGGTTGGGTTGCCAATCGCGGGTGAAACCGTGATGCTGTACCAAGCTAGCAAACACATCGCAATGAGAGAGACCAATGGAATGAGGAAAGACGGGCCTTGGGGCTGCTTGAGGGCTGCGACGGACTGGTCCCAGTCTTGTGTGCCTATCGCTGCGTCAGTGTGACCTGACATGTGTGACCCGACATTCTGATTCCTGCCTTTCTTGCTGCTAGCCGGCCCGTCTCTTCGGAGTCCAGTTGTTGTGCGCTCTGTTCTTTCCCTCACAGCCCGGCCTGGAGCCCCTTGAAATTCCCATCGTGTCATAAGCGCTGATTGGCATAGTGGGAGCAGAAGTCTCTGATCCAGCCGTGGAAGCTTTACGATTCATCAGGCCAAGATCCTCACGGCCAAACGGCACAGCCCTGTTGAGGTTCTGTCCAAAGGCACTGCGCATGACGAGCGATTGATGGTTAATTCCGATGCGAGATTCGATGGCATCCGTAGGTACAGAACACTCAGTTCAACTGTAAAGTAGGAGACTACGAAATGGCAAGACTGAACCCATCCAACCCACATCTCTGTGGCTTGAGGATATGAAGGCAGCAAGGCTCACACACCATCTAAGCGCCAACGGCAGAGGATTGAAGGATAGGTGGTAAAAGAACATGTTATGCAAGATATCAGGGATATATACCAAAATGTGCCCATGTCCACTTCGCCAGGGAGCATATTAAAGCAAACCCAATTTTATCTCGACGCCTCTCCCAAATCCCCGTGATGCTAGTATATGACTGAACCGTGTCCAAAAGTAGTCGGGACAATGATTCCCAAACGCTGGTGGGCCGCAGCCATATCCAAAAAAAAGTGCCCTGTTTTCCCCGTGTTGCCAACGCCTTACCTCTTGCCGAAATTGAGTCATGAGGCTCTGATGACATTCACCTCCACCTATCTCCCACCAACCGTACCGGCATTGGTCTCAGTAGCACTCTTGCCAACAGTGTTCGCAGCTCCCGAGGTGGTCCGGCTGCCTGCAACGACGCTGGCGTAGCTCCACCCAGTACTCAAGGGACTGGTGACACCCAGAGTTCCAGCACCGGCCCCGGGGGTCGCAGCAGGCTTACGCGCGCGTGTCTGGGCATCGTCCTCCTCTTCCATGCGGAAGACGAAGGACGAGTCTTCCTCGTCAATGGGGGTTGCGAATCGTGCAGGGACGCCGGATCCGATCGAGCCGCTGCTGGTATGTCGCTCGAACGGCCGGTCCCGTTCGCGTTCCTTCCCGATGGCGCCGAGACCAGAGCCACCGGTGCTCGCCTTTTGACTCCGCGGGGCCGCAATAGGGCCCAGGCTTGGACTGGCGCTCAGGCTGTCAGACATCGTCTCGGCAAGTCTCGTCTCGCGGAGCTGCCGGGTCAGGGCTGAGACGGACTCATTCCCCTTATCCTTCGCAGCAGTTGGAGAATCGTCATTGGCCTCAATCGTGATGGCCGAAGCAAGGCTGGAGTTCCGGAGCGGGCTTCCAACATGACCGAATGCCGAGACGTGCTTCATCGCGCGGGCGGATCCTCCCAGTTCGGCCTCCTCTTCCTTCTGTCGTTGGAATAACGGGCCCCAGCGGCTCGGGCTCGCTCCCAAGCCAGGGCTGCCGAGCTTGCCAACGCCAATCGGCAGAGATTCAGTACCCGAGTCCAACGTATCTGCCATGCGTGCCGCATTATGTGTGGACCCACGACGCGCCTTCTCGGCTGGCGTCAACACCTCGTTGGCCAAAGAACCCGGAACAAGGTCCTCCTCAAACATGAACTCGGCTTCCCAGTCCCTATCAATCTTGGGCATGCTGCTGCTGATCATTCGCGGCTTGGCGTACCGCAATGAACTGCTGTGCATGAAGCGGCGGCCGAAGAACTCGTCATTGCCGAGCACCGAGCCATGATTCGCCGAACCAACAGGGGGACTGCTGCCGAAGCCGCTGCCATCGCCGGTACCGATGCCGGAAGGCGACAGGTGCTCGCCGCTCCCGAAGGCCGATGTATGCAACAGCTTTAGAGTCTCCGAGGTCCGGGCATCACGAGCCGAGTGTAGCGAAGGCGACGGGGAGTCGAGACCGAACTTGGACGGCACCGATGCCGGCCAGGGGCCATACCTGGCAGCGAGCGAGATTCCATTGCTGTCAAACGACGCGGGAAGCGGGGCATCCAAGACAGACAGCCCCGTGGGGTTCGGAGAGAAGGCGAGGCCAAGTCGGTTCGGATCTTCGTCGCGGGGCGAGCCGTACGCAGAGGCAGGATTTGAAGTGTATGTAGTGTCGATGGTTGGCACGCCGTTTTCGACATTCGGCTGCCGTCCGATCGGTTGGCCGTAGGGCTCCTCAGGAGCAGTGTATGGAGCAGGGGCCGGAGGCGGATACGGGGGAAGCTGGTCGGCACGCAGGAACGAGTTCGTGAGAGCGCTGTTGGATGGCTGATGGTATGTAGTGGGGTTGACACGCACCCCCAAGGGCACTGGTGGAGCGCCGATGGTCACGCCGTTCTTCCCATAATTGATACGACGGCCATCGGGTAACACGTGGATGTTTGCGCACTTCGGACCGAATTTACAATTCCCCTGAGAGCGGTGACACGACAACGATCAGTGAGACTTGCGAGAGGAACCGGCGGCCGGATGAGGCTGGATCATTCAGGCCTAGGAGGACTCACCTTGGCAAAGTATTTGCAGATTGTTTCAGCGGCCGCTGTGAGATCGTGGCTAAAGGGACAGGCATTCCCTGCCTGGCAGGCGCCTTGACGATAGAACTTGCATGGGACGTGTGATGTGTCTATCGGAGGAGACGGGAAACGTCAACATCACCAAGGCGTAAGCGAAGAAGCAAACGACCACCGTCAAGTCATCGGAAGAGCGAGGACCAAGGAGCATCCTCTCCTCCGTGGTCCCTGGGACGCCCAGAGCCGGCGAGATCGAGTCAAAAAAGGCAAGCAAAACTTACTCGGCGGGCTCCGAGGACCATCAAATCGAGAACCGGGTCCTATGCCCGGACGGCCCGGGTGCGGCGGGATGTTGAGACTGCCGCTACGCATATGGCGATGGTCGCCGAGGCGAGAGGTAGCCATTGCTGGCTGGGGGGATTGGTGGTGGTGTCTCGTGGGGGTGATGATTGGAGGAGCGAAAGGAATCGGGCGGCTCAGGAGCGAGTAGTATGGTGGACAGAATGGAGGTTTGTTGGTTCTTTTTGCCCTTTTGGCTTCGAGAATTGGGTCTCCCGATGCGAGGTTTCCAGGCGGGTCGGCTCGCGCAAGCGCAAGGCTGGAGTGATGCGGGGCAGCGGGCGGTCACTCCGACAAAACAATGGACCTGGAAAGCCGAACCTCCAGGCGCGGGGTCCACTGCGTCGTTCGACGAGAGCGGAACTGTGACGTTACCGTATGTTACATGCCCCCTCCGTCAGACGGACGGGAAGCGGACGGGACTCGGGACCAGAGAGGTTTCCCGCGTTTCAGAATATATATCAGCTGGAAAGGGGGCGCAACAAGATGAACTATGTGATGTGAATAAGAAATAAGTATGCATATGCCTCCATGTACTAGCAGCTCGTCTCCGACCATAGCTCTGTGCAAGGAATCTGGTAGGAAACTGATCTCGGTCCAGATTGGGAAGCCGGCTTCATCAAAACCCCGATCTGGAAGTTGGGGTGTAACACGTAATGGCCTGTCAGGTAACACACAACTCCACCTCGTAGGGGTGATCAGGCCAACCTGACGACAGTGGCTTTTGCCCCGGCGTGCTCCACGTTTTTGACACCGGATCCCCAGGCTGTCCAGCAGTTTGGGGCCACTTCCGAAGGAGAGAATGTGAGATAATAGGGTCCTACCCGAGCCCAGCACGTTTACTTCTTAGATTATCCGTGTTCAGCGTAGTTCCTGACTCCATAAAGACTATGGTATCTAGGCGGAATCCTAGGATTCAAAACCCCCCGTGTCGCGCATGTCGTAGTAGTATCTTGAACAGATTACACCGATCCCAGCTTCCTGCGAGCCAAGTGCGTCACCCACATACGTTGTTGGGTGATCGGACCCTCCTGGACCATGAATCCGGGGTGAGGATAACAGTCAGATTCAGGTGAGGGTGTGTTGATGACATGTGCCCTCGTGATGGCCAGGAGCGAAGTGTCACACGCTCCAGTTTATCTGCAAGATGCCCAACCCGGACATTGCCAACGGCCACATGTTGCCAAGATCTGAGAACTGGACACCTTTGATGGCGCAGCAGACCAAAGGAAACTGGAATGGCAAGATCTGTCACAAAGTGATATTCTACGTCCGAATTCCAGATCAGTTGGTTATATTCTATGGAAATATTTCTCCATGTCATAAGCTACAACTTCAGGTCTGTCACCTGCCTCATCTTGTCTATACACTGGTCGTCGTCCACATACCTCTATCCGCCTATGATGCTCCAATGGTGATCCGCCATGCTCCGTATGATGCTATCCCCGAGCTGACACCGATGGCCACCATCCGCTGGTACCAAACCCAGCCTAACTTTATTGCCAGCAACTTCGCCGCCACGCCGCCCAAGAGCCCCAGCCAAACGACAAAGAACCCTGTTTCGAACCAGGCCTTTCTCAATGTTTCTTTGCTGGCCTTTTCACTGCTCGCTCGCATGGTTGTACCCCAACCATCCGCCCCCATAGTGAACATGCTCCATACGTGGACGGCAGGCAAGGGGATGTAGTAAAAGAAGATGCTCGGGATAATCCACGCCATGCCCCTGAGTGTCAGCCTGTCGGGATTCCGGAGGACGTTATAGCAACACCCGACGATAATGCGCAGCAAGATGTCCTGCATAGAAATGCTGACGAGCGTCCGGCTCGTAAGGAAATACCAAACGATAGCGATGGCGCCTATGACCGGACCGAACTCGCGCTTCATCATGCCGTAAAACAGCAGAGGGTGGCTTCTTGCATAGACCCGGGGATGCAACAGCGACTCTATGTGTGTCGCCCTCGCCCAGCGGACTTGTTGCTTCAGCCAACGGGGCATAGTCGTGGGCGTGTCCGTGGCCGCGAGGACATCCGAGGCAAACATGACCTTCCATCCGCGCATGAGGAGATTGGTGGTCAAGTGCCGGTCTTCGTTGACAACCATGCGCTTACCCAGCACACGTTGAAGGTACCAGGGAATCAGGATGTCGGGGAGCGCAGCAAGACGGAACGCCGTGCTCGGTCCGCTCTGGCAGTCGCTGGTCCCAGCAGCAGCAGGGGTTGATCGCGTGAGGTACAGCTCACCCCAATACACTGCCTCTGAGAGCGCTGTGACCACGGTCTCCTTAGCGTTGTGTACGGTGAGGCTGGAACTCGCTCCCCCAGCCAAGGGGTCTCCAGCAAAGGTGTTGATGGTTTTTTCAAGGGAGTCGGGAAACACAATGGTATCCGAGTCCGACGACCAAAGGAACTCGATGCCGAGGATATCTGCGATGACGAGAGAGAATACGAAGCTGGTGAACATGATTCCCTTCTTATGCATATGCCGTTGCCGCAGGCACAAGTACCGGACTCCGTCAGGCCCATCGATCTGAAGGTTGTGCTGGATCAGGATAGCCTTTGCCAACTCAGCACAGTATCGCATGGTGATGGCATCAATATCACCGTAGTTGATCCGGTAGCCTAGTTGGCGATGCTGGGCGAGTGTCTTTGCCCGGACTCTCTCGGCAACGTCACCGAGAGGTTCGGGGACGTGAATTACGGCGGACCGCTCCGTATAGATCTGTTGCAAAGTAAGTGAGCGTTGCTGTGTCTGGATCTCGGGATTGGCAAACGGCTTGTATACCTTGTTGAATATCTTGACCATATCTTCATCTTCGGGATCATCGCCGTCTATTCCCGCAATAACAAAAACGCAGGAACGTGCTGACTTGTAGCTATCGAGGGCTCTGGCGTACAGAAGAGGATCCTCACGCCAACCGACAACCGCAGCCATGCACCGAATCTCAGACAGGGGCAGCTGCTTCTCAGGATCCTTCTCCTGCCACTCAACCATCGCACACTCGGAAACCAACTTTGTCCTATATCTCTCTATCACGAAGCGGTTCAGTTCCGAGAGCGCGATGGTTATTATTATGTCGAAGGTGATCGGGTACCGGGAATGAACCGTCGAGCCATAGAGCACTGGAAGGGCTACGAGA
Organism: Mycothermus thermophilus; assembly: GCA_011316235.1. Classification (NCBI taxonomy): domain Eukaryota; kingdom Fungi; phylum Ascomycota; class Sordariomycetes; order Sordariales; family Chaetomiaceae; genus Mycothermus; species Mycothermus thermophilus. The sequence goes on from QQBE01000006.1 coordinate 1,793,731, forward strand.
CACCCAAGGATGTTGAGCAACTGGCGAAAGGCTGGCACGTCTGGGCGGCTAACGGCCAGGAAGCTCATGGGATAGCCATCCCTGTGCGCCTGACCGTTGGGTAACATTGAGGCGAAAAAGAATGGAATAACACAGGGAAAAGAGAGGACCCTGGTAGGTGAGGCAAATGTTTCTGAGGTATCCGGTCGTCAGGTAGGTGACAGCCTCTGACATATATACCAGCTTTAATGCCTCACTGCGGTTGATTTTGGGACTCCGACTCTCGTGTGATAATGATGACTGGGTAAGTACTGAATGACGCCATGGCTATACCATCAATACCTGAGCTCGAGCAACATTGGCAGGGCAAGGCACACTGGTCTCATCATTCGCTCAACCAAACATGGCATGGGAACGGTTTCGGGGCCAGCCATACATTTCATGGACTGTAAGGACATGGGTTGGTCGTGAACACGGACTTTTCTACTTGGCTTGCTTGCACAGCCCCAGCCGTGTTCGCGCGCAAACAGTGGAGTTGGTGTGGCTCTCGCGGACTTGTCACGTCCTATAGTTTGACCGAAGGCCGAGCTGGGGAAACTACGTACGCCCGTATATGCATATTATTTCATGGGTCAAAGGGATCTGGATGTGGCCATAATGACGCTATTCTGACCACCGTTCCGCGGTACAACCCCAACCCGATCTCCCTGTTGAGGGAGTTAGCCAGACAATGTTTCACAAGTCCGAAGGCTGAAGGGTTGGCGATGTCTTTGAGTACCAACTTTCCGTGTGTCTCGATTGACAAGGCATAATTATGCGGAATGCACAGGGGACTTCCCTATGTCAACCCCATATATAATCACATCACGAAGTTTCGGGCTGTGGATGGTTCGTCCCATCAGCCATCGGAGCAGCTTCCTCCTCCAAGCGCCATGGTCGTCACATACAGAAATAACCGGATTGCACCGGTTGTGATCATTACATTTTGCATCTGGCTTTCCTACAATCTATTTGATCTCCATGTTAACAACTGGAGTGCCAGGAGGGCGTGGAACGGTTGGGAGACTCATCATGGCCTGGTCAGAACCGACATAGTATCACACTCTGGGCCCACAGCGCCTTCGAGCACATCGCCGAGCATAGAACATACCCCAGTTCCTTCTAAGGGTACTGTACCAACCGGGTTGAATCTGACAACCTCTGAGATCCTCTTGATCATGAAGACGGGCACCACCGCGATGTGGAAGCGGCTGCTCATCCATTTCACTACATCACTCTCACCAGAACGCATCCCTCCGGAAAACGTCGTCCTCTACTCTGACAGCGAGGACAAGATTGGGGACTTTCAGATCATTGACGTCTTAGCCAACATCACCGAGACCACCAAGACACACCCTGACTTCGACGTGTACCACCAAGCAACAGAGTACAGTCGGTACAATGTTTATCTCGAGGCGGCAAACCTGGAAGGAGACAACTATGGTCCGCCTGGCGGCTGGGTCATCGACAAGTACAAGTTTGTCCCTCTAATCCAGCATGCGGGGAGGAATTGGCCACACGTCAAGTGGTATGTCTACATGGAAGACGATACCTACCTTTTCCTCCCCAACATCATTCGCTACCTCTCCACCTTCGACTGGCAGCAACCGCATTATCTCGGCCACCTCGGCGGCAGGTCAGGCGTGGTGTTTGCTCATGGAGGTTCCGGTTTCGTTCTCTCCCGAGGTGCCTGGGGAAAATCCTTTGGGCTGAACGAAGCCATCTCAGAAGAATACGAGGAATACGCGTCACAGCACTGCTGCGGCGACCAAATACTCGGCCATGCCCTCAACAAGTATGGTGTCCGGTTCGGGGAAAATGGCGGCGACGAAAAGTTCACGTGGGGTTTCAACGGCGTTGTGCACTGGAAGTTTCCCTTCAGTCGGTGGAATTGGTGCTGGCCCCTCATGTCCTGGCACCACGTCCACAACCGCGATGTTGCGCGATACTACGCTTTTGAGCAGTCCTGGGACTTCACGGTAAGTTTCCATCTTATGTTGCAATGTTTTTCCGACAGTCCGGGTTAATGCTGACTTGTTGAAAGAAACCACTGCTTTACCGAGACTTTGCCCTCGGTTTTATTACTCCTGGTCTTCGAAGACGGGCTGAGTGGTGGGACAATTTGTCCAACCTCTATAGTGTGTCTTCTGGCAACAAAGACAACCCGCCAGCTCCAGAGTCTGGCTACGACACGGCACTCTGGAAGGACGCTTGGAAGTCAGCAGATGCGTGCGAAGCAGCATGTAAGGGATGGAGTTCATGTGTGCAGTGGAATTATGTTGAAGATCTGTGCAGCATGGACGAGAAGTTCATCATGGGCCATGGCCATGCTCCGGCAATGTCGGAGAGAAAGATCGGGTTGATGAGAACAAGTGGGTGGTTGGTGGATAGACTGGACGATTGGAAGTGTGACTAGGTGTCCAGAACTTTGTGGAAATCTTTGATGAAATGGTGCTCTTGGGCCAGGGTCGGTTTGCTCAGAAGGTGTGCTGATGGCCGAAGGGAGGTTTTGTAACAATCGGCTGGCTGGCTTGCCAATCTGTGGATGAAGAGGCTAAAGATCCCAGTGTGAAAAACTGGAGTGTTTAGGCATCTGAGAGCAGAGGGGAGGATGATGAAGATGACGTAGTCGTTCAGGGTAGGTAAGCAACCATTACGAGTAAATATTGCCCACATTCGCCCGGCTCGAGGAGGGGACCAACCACACGGCACAAACCGTCCAGGAGATCAGATGAGAATGCAAAGATCGGGGAATCATTGTCATTAGATAACATTGTTTGCATATCATCACACCAAAAATGCACAAAACACCGAACCCAACCAACCACCGTCTAAATGATCCAAAATGGCAATACCTGATTAGTCGAGTATATCATCCACAAACGCTAACTGATCGCGGTTGTCATCCATAACGCGGGCATACTCTAAGAGCAGCCTCCAAGTGTAGAGGGCCATGTCCTCGACGCGCAAGACAGCAGTAGCCCAGGCTTGCCCATCCAGGGCGATGGTCTCGGCTTCTTCGTCGTGACCGTTGAGGAAGTAATCCATGATGCCGTAGATGTCCATGTATGAGTTGTCAAAGGGCACGAAATGGACCCACGGCTTGAGGCGGTCATCGTGCCACTCGGCGTAAATGGTCGACTTGAGGGGCATGCTCGTCGACATGAGGAAAGCGCGGTAACGGCCGCTGAAAGAGTTGCCGTCGATGTCGGGGAGATATTTGTAGTCGTACAACTGCTTGAACGGCATGCCAGGGGCAACCGACATGACATCATCGTTGTGCTTGCAAGTCTTGAGGGGCTTCCCGTCCTCTCCGTCCACGGGCGGCCAGCACAGCAAGTCGGTGAAGGCGACATCTGACCAAGTTGAGACCCATTCGGCCAGGCGACCCTCTTTCCTGGCTCGGACCTTGTATGGATCCTTGTCGCGGGGTGGAAGCCGGAATGTTCGCGCAGCCTTGGGATTGCCAGCCTCAATGGCAGCCAAGGTGGTGGCATTTAACATTTGGACAAACCGATGGCGGTGGTTGTGCCACCAATTACTTTCCTTGTTCCGGAGACCAGAAGCAGAGCCACGCCACACGACAGCGTCCTTCTTGTCCTTCCACGGCCCGCCGCGCTCGCCGCCGCCACTGTATTCCTTCCGAATGTCTTCGGCGATGTACATGGCACTCGGGATCAGGATCTCATTGTTTTGCGGCAGCTTGCACTCGCCGAAAATGGGCACCAGTTCGCGGGTCGTCGACATGCTGATGGCCTCGATGTATGTGCCATGCATCCCGCGCAGATGGGGTTGCAGACACGGGTCCATGGCGGCGGTAAAGTTCTTGATGTAGCCCCGGTAGGTGTAGTCGGGTACTGGGGTCTGCGGGTATTCCGTGGGCTCATCGACCCTCGACAAAGATGAGATGTTGCGGCCGGGGGTGCCGGGTGGGCAAGCGTCGCGAGTGAAATCCCAGAACTTGGCGACATCGCGATCTTTCCAGTGCGGATCGTAGCGCGGGAGCCTCTGGACGTCGTCGACGCCGCCGTATTTAGAAACGGCATTGTAGGGGTCCGCGAAGTATCGTGACTTGCGCTCTGCTTCCACCAGTTTTGCCATGTCTTCCCAACGCATCATGACGCGGGACTCGTCCATGTGGTTCATGTACAGGTCCATGTCGGGCAAGTGACGGGAAAACCGGCGGATCAGGCGCAACCACTGGGCGACGCGGAAGTGAAGTTCGGGCTCGGGATCGGTGGCCTCGGCAGTACCATTGCGGATGCGAATAATGTACGGCTGGTCGTGGGCGCGGCGACGGATCTCGCGGGGTTCGAGGCCCCAAAACGGGTTAATGTCGTGGTGGATGCGGTCGAAGAAATCCTCAATCACTATGGCGTTCAGCTCAGTCGCAGCGGCAAACCAGCGGTCGAAGCCCGGAGGCGGATGGCGACCGCGGCGCTCGCGGTAGCGCGATGCCGCTTGCTCGAGGGTGAAGGAGCGCTTTCCGAGGAGCTGGTTGAACTCGACTCGCGCTTCCCTGATCAACCTGTCGATAGGATGCTGTGTTGATGGCCGACGGCGGGGTGGCTTTGGGCCGGTGCCGAAGGGGTATCTCTGGCCATTCGGGTAGGTGATTCGAGCTGGAACGGCAGGGTTGTACAAGATGTCGCGGGGGCCGAAGAGCAGGTACAGGGAGCCAAGGACGGCGGCGGCGATGAGGACGGTCGCGAGGAGGTGTTGGACCCGCAGCGGAAGAGGGACACCAGCGAGTGCCCCGCGACCCGGGTACATGTTCAGGAGTCGGCCCATTGTCCACAAAACCGCAGCATGATCATCCTGCGATGTCGAGGTCCAGGTGTCTTGTATCGGTCGACATGAAGAGGTGTTGGTGGAGTCGGACCGAGGGACGGTTTTCGCAATCTTGATGTTGGGCGGCCGTCTGCTTGTCCCACAAAAAACCAGAAAATGGACGACGTTATGCTGCAGGGACCCCCTGCTTTTCCCGCCGCCGTCCGACCCTGGCCGCCTCCCGGTTATTCCAGGGCAGCCAATCAGCCAACTCACCACGTTCCTGTTTTGTGCTTGTGGAGAACCAAGCGCGAAACGGAAAACGACCAAGCCGTCAGCAGACATGGACGGGACCAACGTAGCAACAACAGATGGTTTTCTTACGCGTGGTACGGAGTACTGAAATGCCAAGGCGACCGAGAAGGATCAAAGGAAAGCTGATATCTGCGGGTTGCCTCTTTTCATCAACAAGTCAGGCAGGCATTCAGAGCAGCGGGTACTTAGCTGAGTTCAGTAATTATCTCTTGAGAGTACGGATATTCCTCACCTGAACGTCGACTTTGGGCGATAGGGGCTTCGCAGTGGGTAGATACCTAGAAGTTGAAGATGCCTACCGATATGAAGCGAGAGAGAGCGCGATGGGCTAGAGAAGATGCCACGCTGACACCCCTGACCTGAGTGACAACAAAATACGAGCGTACGCTAGCGCCCCAGGAAACGGAGCTGCCGTGGCGGATCATTCTCGTTAGGAAGACTCAGGGATCTTAACACAGCCAAGTAAAGGAGTTTAACCATCAACAGGCTTATTTCATATTAGCAATAGACCGTAAAAGGAAATAGGAACACCTTAACGCACTGGTAGTACTCCGTAGTATGCCACGAACAACCCCGATGCTTCATCGAAGGATGTGTGAATACGGAGAAGAGGCAGCAGTAAACCACGTACTGGCGGTACCCGCCGTCGTGCTTCTCATCGCTGATGTGTCCCAAGGTCCTAATGTCGATGTGGTCTCGTCCTACCACTTAGCCAAATATGCCAGGGCCTCGCAAGTCTTTGAAGGGGTTGGACCGCGCTCTTGCTCCCGAAAACTTGACCCCTATTTCATCAAACCAACGGCGAGGTATCTTGGTATCGACCTTATCTGTTCCAAAGACAGGCCAGATCGCTCAGGCATTCAAACTTGATCGAATATAGGATGGCGGTTTCCGCGTCTTGTTTGAGAGCTTGCTCATCATCCCTCAAAACGCCCGATCAGATACCATACCTTCCCCAGGATTGATGTCGCTATTATCCGGAGTAAAATGGTCCGGTGCTCCTTTGGATTTTCTGATCTGTATTACCGCGTTTCGGATTCCTTCCAGTATTGCACATCACGATAAGTCAGAGCCAGCAAACACATGTAACCTAACGTCTCGTCGGCGGCAGGACCAAACTTGCTTTGTACGTCCTTCGCAGTCTCCTCAACTTCTTTGATGGCCCTGTCAGGTTGTCCGCGAAAATACTGAAGTCTAGACGCCTTTTTATGCACCACACCACAGAACCGAAATCGATTACTTGACACTAGTAGTCTGAGAAACGAAGGGAGAGGGATAGGTATCATGCTAGGACAAGACAAGGCTAGTAGTAGTCTATGAATACCAGATACGAATCACGATACTCCTCTTAACTCTAATTCACTATGTTCACACCTACGTACTTTTCAACTTAACACCTTTCAAGAAAGTGGAATACCACAGTACCGTCCATTCTATGAAACTGATAATCTTACCCCCGTCGCGGAGTCTTTGCCAGCAGTTCTCTTTGGATTGAAGTTTATTGCTGCTTCACCGTGCGGGAGTGAAGATTGGCATGAGTCCAAGAATTGACCACCCGGTAGCTCGTTGATTCGACGACGACAAGGATTTGGACATTTGACTGATGAATCAATCCAAGAAAGGCGTCCGCGAACATCTCGCGTTGGCCGTCTGTCAGGGCAAACATGGCATCGACTTGGTGGGGTGAGGAGACAGGGAAGCAGTCTAGAAACATCGAGATATGGTCTTCAAAGGAGGAGCTAGTGTCTTTGAGCATCCACTCAAGAGTTCCTTATGGGTTGAAGAAGCCCAGGAATGAAAACAAGTCAGCTGCGGGGGAATGCCGGTGGGGGATGTATTCAAATGAAATCCGCCACGTCCTGAAAATGGCATTTCATGCGGCCCCATTGCGTCGCCAGTCGCCAGCATCACGCCCGAGCAGTTTGCTCAAAGTTTAATTACCTTGTCGGAACGCCGTCACGTATATCTGGAGAGAGTATCGCGGCTTTCTGGGCTCGATGTAGGCAGCGGGTTGGCTCATGGCGAGGGGGCCAATCCAGCGCACGTATCAGGGCCGCTGCTGCCCTGTATTCGGGGTCTCGACCCAGTTGTTTCGAAGCAATCGGAGCGCATCTGTTTCACTCATCGGCTCCACCTTGATGGTGGTACTACCACCGTCACTGGTTAACCTGCGAGCGATATCCTCGGTACGCATGGTACTTAACGAGCATGGATCTAGTGACTGTGAGGGTAGAGAGTTGGCCAGGAGACCACCATCAGTCGCAGTGCCTTCAGCGTCATAAAACTCTTAACGTATATCGGCATTGTCGATGATCATGACCCATGCTCTGTTGTGGGTTTCGGACAGCCAGCTCTTGATACGCGGCAGGATTTGGGTGTTGGCTGATCTTGGTGTCTGCCCGGCAACTTCACGGCATCCGCGATGGCTTCCGGGTTCGCAGTCGTCACCAACTACACCACGTTTGTCAGCATACCTCTGCTACCCAGAAAACCCATTTCACACGGCCCGGTGTAGCTGCTGCGATGCGCGTTATTGGTGGATAGTGAGTTAATCCTTCTTAGCACCCTCGAGCCTACAAGAGCGCCAGGGCAGTGCGTTTAGTCGTCGAGTTGAGTGGCGAAGACAACCCAGGGTTTACGCACCAATTCAGATCTCTTTCCTTCCACCACTTCGCCACCTCTGCAATCAGCTTAACAGTCTGGTTCACCAAATCGAGATGCATTTGTGAGACACAGCTCTTCAAGTTCATGATTTGTGTTGTTGTGCTGTTGAGGTTAGAAGTTGAAACGCTAGCCCCTGTCATCCGGTCATTGACTACCGAACTTACCGGGCATACGGAGCAGCTTGTAAGGTGACCAAGGGGGTGCCTCAGCGCCATCCGGGAGGACCCTACGAGTAAATGACCGTTGTGTCGGTGGTGGGTTGAAGGGCCCGCTTGTTCATGCTGTGCATGCCGATCAGCCGATCATCGACGGCTGCGGTTGCATCAAACGTGTTGGGTCTGTCATCCGGCCGGTTGGTTTGAATGGTCGTTATGGGAAGCTGGAACGTCTGATCCAAACACTGAGATTGGCACTGAAATTGGTTTCATACCACGTAAAAGAGTGGCCTTACGTTCAAGATTTCGAGGAATGCATCAACTCCTTTGTTTCGTCGGATACGCAGCGGCTCACCGTGTTGTTAGGCGCTTATAAGCGCAGTTCTCATCTTTGATCCGTGCTTGGAGATGGTGACGTGATCTGGAGTTTCGTTGTGGGCCCATGACTCCACCACACTCACAGTTGGTTTTGAAGTTGGGGTTTCGACTTCGCACCATCGCTCCACTGCTCTCGCCATCAAGTTGGGATGTGAAACGGAAACGGGTTGGTTGAAAACTTAAGGCGCGACCTCACACCAAACCCCAGTGACCATCATCAAGCGTCGGCACTTGTTTTCGGCGTCTGAACAAGATTCGGACGTATCGCCGAGCAACGGGTTTTGACATGAGACGAACAGAGGCTGGATAAGCTGACACAACCCCTAATCCTCCATCTCTGAAGCTCCATGAATGACTTCACGGCGTTCTCTGCCAAATGTGCCGAAGATTTTGCTCGGCTCGACATAGCTGGTCGATCGGCAAATCTTGCAGATCATAGCTAGCGGCGGCGGCTTGGTGCTTTACATCGCCTTTTCCAGCTGTCTGCCATGAGGCAGTGCAAAGCATTCGGCTTAAACAGTTGCCTGACTTTCGAACCGCCGTCCCGACGATGTGGACCCAGGGGTTGCACTCCGTACATTAAGTTCCCGGTTTACTCCGTCGATATGTGTGGTGGACGTCCACCTTCGAACAACTCCTGAGGGAAGAGATAGTAGCGCTGTGGGGTGGCTTGCCATTGAAGGAGCTCCCATGGGCCGATTCTCCTATCTCTCCGCGACACGCCTGTCAGAGATGTTCGAGATGGGTCGGCCCTGCACTGCCTCTTGTCTGTAGCTTGTGACACTCAACGGCAGCAGAAGCGGGTGTCGTAGCCTCTCGGGATTCGTTCCCTGTAGACATATATCTAGGCCAGCATCGTTCACCTCAGTCCCTTTCCGTCCCAACAACATCTATCCATAAGCATCTTCTGTACATACAATCCCTTTCGCTTCTTGCCGCGGGCTGGCACCCACTTGTTCGTTCTTTTGTCTTGTTCTTATTTCCATTCCCTTACGTTCTCTTCTTACCTTCTCTTCTCAAAGATGCTTTCTCAACTGCTCCCCCTGGCGGGTCTTGTCGCTTTTACCCACGCCCACGGCGTCATTATTGCTGCTCAGGGAGAGGCCGGCTCGCCTCCGTCTGTTGGCTTCAGGGTCAGCAGCACCATCCCCCGAAATTGCACTCAGATCAACCCTTGCCAGCAAGACACGACCATCATCCGTGACGAGGAGATCATCAACGGCGTCGTCAACAGCTGCGGACGGACCAAGTTCACTGGCAACATCGACGTCGGTGAAGTGACCGAGAATGCGCTGGCCGCTGGTGCCGTCACGGCAGTAAAGGCCGGCACAAAGCTGACCGTCACGATTCATCAAGGTACGCTCCTCCCTCCATTCGCTACCCCAGAAGTCTTCACCCGATCCCTGACAAAAATAACGTAGTCAACGCCGACGGCGCCGGGCCCTACTTTTGCGACATTGATGAGGGCAGCAATTCGGGTATTATGCGGAATGTTACTGTAACAAACAACGTGCCTGGTTCCAACGGCCTCTCCCAAGCCCAAGCTCAAGCCTTCAACATCACCGTCGAACTGCCCCAGGACATGCGTTGCATCGGCGCCTCCACCGGCAACGTCTGTACCGTCCGGTGCCGCAACAATGCTCTGGCCGGGCCTTTCGGCGGATGCTTTGCCGTGCAGCAGATTGACATTGAGCCATTCGACGTCGCACATAACCCCAGCGAGGTGAAGACAGCCGAAACACTCCACGAGGTCGACGTCCAGGTTGCCGCGAACCAAGCTGCTCTTCCAGCTGCCTTTGAGGCCAACAAGAAGGCTGGTAGTGATGAGCAGGCGAAGAACCTTGCCGCTGTCGAAGCCATTGTTGGTATTTTTGGCACGACGAGCGCTTCGTCCATCCCTACCCTTACGCCGACAGTTGTTTTGACCCCTGCGACCACGACTACGTCCTCTGCGGCAGCAGCGACGACAACGAGCTCAGGCCGCGGCAGGAATAGGGGCAGTGGCCGAAATGGCAAGAACAATAACAGCAATACCAACGCCGCCGAGACTGATGTTGCAACTGAGACCACTAGCGGTTCTGAGAATGGTTTCCGTCAGGTCAGGAAGCGGGCAATCTCTTTCTGGGCATGAGAAGAACGGCGATGGGCGTCTGGCGGGGCTGTGACTTCTTGTTAGTAGACCTGACTGGCTGAGATACCAATGTTCTAATACCAGACCTTGACAGCTCTACAATCATGTATTTTCATATGCTGTCTAAGTGAAATATTTTATCTTCGCTTTTTGCATAGTGATACGGGAATAGTGTCGATGGTGGCCCAAGGACTGGAAAGTCCTCTGTAATGGTAGAGAAAGGCTCCGAGGTCGAGCCTACGGAATACCGACTCTATTGTTAAGATATTGATCTGGGGATGAGTGTGCCTGAGGCTGATGGCATGGTGGGGACTTCTTTGCGCGGCACGTCGAGTGGAGGTCACGTAACTAGGAAGTAGGACACGGGAGTAATGGTCTGTATTTAGATTTAGCCTAAGCAGAAAGCTTAACCTTACAACAATAATAAGAAGGAGAGGAAGAAGATCGTTAATTTCGTAAGCTTAGAGATAACTTGTTTGTAACTGTTTTCCTTGTAGCCTCGAGGGCCCGACCTCTTCTAACTGCTCTGTATAGTCTTCTTATATAAGATCTTTATTAAATAGATCCGATTTAATTTATTATTATTATTCTCCTACTCCGTTGTGCCCTTGGTCAGGGCTCGCCGGTCCCTCTTAAGCTATTATACATGAAAAACCCTGCCCGTGAGCCGGGTGAAAAAACCTGTAACTACCCTTTAGAATTACAAAATAAGAATCTAAAACACTACAAAAGAAAAGGGAAAAGAGTGGCTAGGCTAGTACTAGCCTGGGGGCCCTCCTAGCCCCCTGGCCAGGGCTAGCCCGGGTCTTCTCCGGAGCCTAGGTCTAGC